>VDFB02284931.1:0-59785 GCA_007258455.2 Sequoia sempervirens
AAACCTAGTAGTTTAGAAACTACATTCAATTTTTTATAGATTCTATTCTTACATATTTTAAAATAATATAGATAACTTATTCAAATTTTTACGTCAAGTTTCCTAACTCTGATTTTTCTGAAATTTTTGCCACTTAAGGGTCTGTTTTTTCCATGATGTTCCTACACGTACCCATTATTTGATGAATTCATATTTCTTCATTTCAACCAATTAAATAAATTACATTTATTTAATGAAGTCTTAATTTCACTTTATTTTATCTTGATTTATTAAATAACACCAAATATTTAATTATGTCACTAAATCATCTTATTCCCCTGAGCTGATCAAATTATTAAATCATAATAATTTAAATACAACACTTTCCCTCTAAAATTTGAATAATTAAATGAAACTATTCAAATCATTTATCAAAAATTAAATCAAACCAATGCAACTTTGATTGAAAAATTCAAACTTGATTTGCATGTTCAACTCCAAGAAGGAATTAATTAATTAAAACAATTAATGCATATTCCTAATGCACTTTCTAATTGAGAAAATTATGATTATTGACTAATCAATCTAATTTTCTAACTAAGCCATCAATTTCAAGACTAATCAATCTAAATCCTGATCAATCAATCTAATTCTTGACTAGCCAATCTCTTTCTTAATGACACAAATTTTGCAATCAACTTTGTATAATCTTCTCATGTCTAAATCCTCTAAACACCTTTCAACTGTTGATCTTGATCCAACATTGTTCAATCTTGATCGTCCATTTCAAATCACATTTTCTATATAAAAAACTTCTTTCCTCACCAAAAATAATTGAAGAATTAACATACCTTATGCAACAAAGTACTATCGAGATCACTATTGATAGAGCTTCAAAATACCTTTGATCAACCAACATCAACATTGTTCTTCAACCTTTCATGAAGCAACAACAGAGGATTTTTAGTGATATGAACAACCCAACATCATGTAAATACACTTTGACATGGGATGGTAATCTCTCCTTTATTTTGAATTAAATGTGATAATCTTAGGATTTCATTACATAATTTCAATAGCTTAGATTGTTCATTTCATGAGTGATGGAATAAAATCTTAGATTAAGTGTTTTGAACTAGATAGATTCTTAGTTCATTGCATTTGTCTTGCTTTGAATTCTAATGCTTTTCCCTCTCAAACATTCTATCATGCTCGGTGGGATCCTTGTCCCCTACACTAACATTCGTATGAGCTATGTTTAAGTTGTAGGTCCCAAAATTGCATTTGAAAAATGTTGTACACATTTCCTAGAAATATCTCATAGTTGCATGTCAAGAAAACCATGCATCTGCTCTAAAAATTGAGATTTTCACATGGGAAATACACTTTTGCAAAAATATTTGCACATCTTCATTTAAAACCTTGCATTTCATTTTGACAAGGGTAGCATCTACTCTAAGAATTGAGAATATAATTCTAACATGGATTCTTTTTCAAAAGTTCCTGAGCATTTTCTCTTACAAACTAGTGCATGAAATGTGTACTCTTGCAATTGATTTTTTGCTAACATGGGCCTGTTTTTGAATGTATAGCGGGTACTAATAGATTTGTATGCAAGACTTGAAAGAATTTAACTCATTTTTTTGTAGGGAAGACAATCGATCAAAGGATTCCACATCTAAAAAAATATTTTGATTAACTTAGGAATGCTTAATTTTGGTTTACTAAAAAGAAGAAGACAAACCCACACTTTGTTTTGGTGTTCTCAAAATTGAACAATTTTCAAGATTTATTAAAGTTAGGAATGTTTAATTTTGGTGCTTCATGACACACATCTACCAAAGATGTTCATCTAATTTTTATGCACTCTCATTGTTGGCACGTGCATTCCCATTGTGAAATTTCTGAAGATCATATTCCATGAGATTACATTTAAAAGAGGTGTTCTCTTGGAAATTGGCATGGTGGAGGCCCTAACAATACTAATTATTTCTCAATCTTTGTGCCAGGATTTTACATTGCAATCTCCAAGCTCTAAGCTTCTTTATTGCGCAACACTCATAACTCTTCTATGTGTTTGATCCAATCACTGGCTTTCACTCTCGTGCCCTATCCTTACTATGGTAACAAGACATATCTTGGTCTGTTCACCATAATTTGTATACATTTTACATTGGCCAAGTTTTGACCTGTAGGCCTTATGATTTCCATGAATCTAGTTGAGTTGTGTTCTCTGTAGCATGAACTGCAATGCTAAATCTTCTTGAGGCCATGTAGCCTTATCTACTTGATGGATCTTGAACCCCGTAGAATCTTCTTGAAGTTGTTTTCTTTCATTGGAAAATAGAAATGGAAGAATTTTTTACCCTAATATTTGATTGTGTGTCAAGTTCAAGAGTATTTGAAGTGTCTTCATTCAATTTTTAGCCTTTCATAGGCAATTATCCAAAATACCATGTGTAACTTCATTGAAACTCACTTCTTTCCTGACCATTTCCTCAAAACATTATGAGGCTTTATCCATAAAGTTTTCTTTATACAATCATTAGATCAAAGATATGTATGTAGTTACATCAAGATAAAATCCCCTTTTATTTATTTCATTCACAGTATTTTCCACCCCATTATGGTAGGTGCAGGATCATCATGGAAAAAACATGCCCTTAAGTGGCAAAAAATTTAGAAAAATCAGAGTTGTATAAACTTGATAAAATTTGAATAAGTTATCTATATTATTTCAAAATATGTAAGAATAGAATTTAGAAATTCTCGAAATTCAGCTTTCTCCAAAACTACCAGGTTTATTTAAAAAAAAAAATCTATTTTAGAAAACTTGAAAATTCCCAATGGAGTAGTAATTTAAATTTTAGGGAAAGTAGGTGTCTATTCAACACTCAATTTAACTAGAATAAAATGATAATATTTTTTTATAAGATTTTAGATATAAAGTAGAGGGACCTTACATCCTAAATGTGATGTACATTTTTTTATTTTTTCCAAGTAAATTAATACTATGAATTATTGAAACAAATTTTAAAAAATATAAAAAACTGCATGTCTAACTAACACCTTTAACTTGGTCAAAACTTCATGAATTCTCTTTTTATGTTTCTTTAATCCTATAGTATGCAAAGCATAGAATGTGATTTATGTTCTAGACTATGCAAAAATGTGATTGTTTTGAAAGCCATAGATGTTTCTTTTTCAATCAGCCTATCAATTAGGACTTTAGTCAGAATTCAAATAGAAAATGAATAATAATGATTTATTAAATTCAAAGTAAATCATAATTCATATTGGTGGAAAGTTGAGAATCTCCTTTAAAAACCCTTTTTGTTTCATCAATTTTTGGTAAAAAAAAGTCTTTAGCCACATGGGCCATCATATCACTTACATATCGCCACTTTTTGGCCCATCATGATCCTACACATACCCATTAATGTCAGACATGGCTCCACATATATTAATCTATAAATTATAAGTTTGTGTATCTAGTTGCATCTTCATTTCCTTCACATACTTGCAAAAGGATTTTGTCTATTTGTCCCATTGCCATATAAAGAGTCATCATCTCACAATATGCAAGAATATCACTAACAAATCTTAACTATTTAATCTTTTCCATTCGTTCCTCTACTTTTTCAATCAATTAGTTTCAGACACAACACTGGAGGAGAGCACATGGGTTCTTTTATTCTTTACATTCTTAGGGAGATTAGGAAAATTCTCTTCAACTTGAACAAAATCAATTATGAGACCCTCATGTAATGTATTAAGTCTCAAATCTATCCAAATTCCTTTCTTCATCCCTTTAGATGCACCATTCTTCACACATATCCAACTTCCAAACAACTTGGGGAACAAGTTATCCTCAAATTGTGTGACTAATGTTGGATCCTCTGTGGGGCAAACTAAAAAACAAATTGTTTTCAAACAAGTTTCATCCTAAAGTGATCTGAGTTAGATTTTGAATGCTTTTGGCAAGGAAATTCAAATCGGGTTGTCATTAAAACTTTCTTTTTGACATTTTTCAATAGTCATCCAAACTAGCCAAGTGGGCTTTGGAATCGCCCTGGGAAACTAGGCAAATGACATGCTAGAGCCATGAAAAATTGTAAGCATGTAGACAGTTAACCCAAGAAGAGAGTGAAAAAATGGCTTTGAAAAACATGTCATGAGGTGAAAGATATTCACTGTCAAAGTTGCTCAGTCAGGCTTTCTTGCAACTATGTTTTTCAAAACAAATTAAAACTCACCAAATCACCAATTTGAAAAAATATCAAATCAACTTCTGAGAGACCACCACTAGAGACATAAGCTCATTTGTGTACATTGAGCACATGTGAAAGAGATATTTTCTTGACATATCATTCTTTACAAGATATTAGGGGTCAAATTTGACCACCTTGAAACACTACCATAAAATGCAGGTGCAAAACTGAAAAAATTGCATTTGCTTTTGGTTAGGTATAAATAGAAAATCAGATCATAAGGCTCTGATACTAGACGAAGGAGTACACATTTATGTAAGGAGAATGGAGAGAAACAATCCTTTCATCATGAAAATTATCCAGTCGCAAAATATTCACCCGAATAGGTCACTTTATAGAATGAAGATTTTGCAAACATAAAAGTGTCAAAACCCTCCAGCTTCACTTTTCAAAATCCTATCAAAACTCATCATGGGAAGCTAAATATTGGAATTAATGTTCACATATGTCAAATGAGTGAGTCCACAAAGGGGTTTTACATTAAAATCAATAGGCACTAAATTATGACCCTCCAAAGTAGGTCACTTAGGCAGATTTTTTAAGTGCATTTTTGAGTGTGAAGATAATTTTTTTTAAGTGGGCATTTCAAATTTGAAAATTTGATAGTTCCAAAAGTGTCTCCAATTGGGGTTGTATTCCCATTATGTACATATCAAGATTCCAAATCTCTAGGTAGTAGACCAAATGTTGAGTCCATTCGATGTCCTCAAATTGCTCCTTTATTCAACCTTCTTTTCAATTTCACTTGGTGACCCCAGGCCACGAAATGAAAAGGGGATGCCAATTCTTACCTCTTTCAAACACCAATCTGTAAAAATATCTAATCTCCCTCAACTCACTCTTTCCCTTATCACACCATAACAACACGAGTGACTGTACCTTTACAAACAAAAGTATCAAGCTACCTTTCTGCAAGTGGAAACTCGCTCCCTGTTTGAATCCATTGTCACATGGAAACCAAATCATATATGCCACATCACTACCACTTTCTTCATTCTATGATTTTGTATCAAGTGGCAACATTTGAATATGGTAATCAAGACCATATGAAAGCATAGCCTGATAACAACCATTTGCCTGATCAAGCATGTCGGTACCTCCCAACAGGTAACAATATACAACATTATCAACATATTCAAAATTACTATGCATCTGAAAGTTAGACACACTCTCCAAATTTTGATTATCATGTGGCAACAACTGATCATATTCATCATGTAAATCACTCTCACACTGAAAAAAATATTCTTCAATATCTTGCACATTTCCACACTTTATGAAAACTTCTTCCTACTAACAAAAATAGCACTCACATTTTGCCTCATGTCTAGTACTATTAAGCTAAATCTAATCACTAGTTTGCATATCAAAGGTGAAACTATCACAAGCACTTACTAAAAGATCTTGCACATCATGAAAACTATCTCCAAGTTTATGTAAAGAAATACACTCATGCATAGGTACACTCTATAATTGTTCTCCATCATGTAGGTACTGAGAGTCATCAAGGATTTCTAACCTATCCTCATGCTTAATCACTTTGTTATCTTCTGAACATAAGATAACAACATTTTCAACATCTTGAGCTTGCTCCAAAATGAGCAATTATAGTTCAGAGAAATAATTTGATGTCTCATTGAAATCAACATCCATATCCAAATGAAAAGACTTATGACTAGGCTCATCTGAGTAAAAAAACAAAGAATTTTTAGAATTTGTGTTAAACTTTTCAAAACTTGGCTCATTGGATGCACAAACCTCATGGTCATCTATTGCTTCCAAATCATCAAAATGGATTTCTAAGTTTGCATCAACATACATACTTTCATACTCATCATATAATGTATCATTACAATCAAATGGTTGCTTGTCTTATCCACATTATCTTCATCATGATTAGTTGATTCATAATTTGAAGGAAAAAAAAAAGCATCATACCTTTCATATTGAAGATTATCATCACTATCAAAGTCAATGTGACAAACACACAACAACTGAGGGTCATTCACATGTGCACATTTCTGATATTTAGTGGTTAACATATTTGAAATTTGTTCAAAACTTAATATATCACTATTTTGATCCATTCTTTCAACCACTTCCTCTCCTTGAACTTCACTAGAATTGAATGCATTATCAAATTACAAATTAGGATATCCCATGATTTCATCATCATAAAAATTTAAAAACTCAATGGGCTTATCATAAATTGGATTTTTCTAATCATATGAGATTGAATTGCTAACAACCTTGTTAAGAATATGGTCATAATATATCACAGATAATAAGCTATCCATTTGCTCATTCTTGCTTACTTCAAGGTTGTCATAACAGTAATCCACATCTTTTTGCATTTCAACATTGGATTGGATATCTTCATTGAGTTTTTCATTTACATCTTCTTGAGAATAGACATAAGCATTTTCACTATCAAACTAAAAACCATTAATGGTTTCTTTATTGCAGCTGCTTGTGCTTGATTTTGCTAACTGAAATTCATTGCATACTTTATCACTCGCAGCTAATAAAATGACATTCTCAAGAGAATTCCCTAAAATAGAAAATTCCAATATCTCATTATGAAGACATGAATCAAAGCTACAATCATTTGTAGAATTTACATGATCAATTGTATTATAACATTGTTGATTGCACATATCCTCTACAAAAAAAAATCCAATTCATATCTCCCATCATGTTCTTTGCTTGGAAAACTTGGCTGTTGATTTTCATTTGTTTACCCATAATTAAAGACAACAAAATTTGCACATACTCATTCCTTCTTTTATCCAAATCATCTAAAAATCTATAAGCCATATGCATACTCAACATTTTATAACTCTTTAACAATGCACTAGATCCCTCCTCAAAAGATTCCAAGTACATATGAATGCAATATGAGGTACTAGGTCTGAAATTTTATGGGATTAGTGAAAGAGAAAAAAAAAAAAAGTGACTGAAATCAATACTTGACTCTTCTTGTTGTGTTTTGATCTACTTTAACCCTATGACAAGGTCAAAAGGTTCTCTTGCAAATTCTTTTCTATAAGCAGCCACTAGTTTATCCTTGTAGGGAAAGGACTTCTCTGAAAAAATCTCATCCACATATCTTGATCTCCAAATGAATGTTTCTCCATGAAGCTAGAAATTTTTTTGACATGTGCATCTCCTTCACACACATTGTATCCATTAAATCTAGGCATCTTCTTAAAGACATGAGTTATCATACTCTCAATTTTGTTATCAACCCATGAAAAATATAATTGATTTTACAATGGATCAAAGGAATTGGCTAAAGGTGCATTAACTTTGCAAGTAGACATAGTATGATCATTTCTTAATTGGGCTTGTATAGACATTCAGTGCCTTTTTCCCATCTCTTTAATTCCCCTTTCAGACAAAAATTTCCATTCCTTCCTAATCCTAGGATTGTGCACACTTAGGTTCCTATAGTTTGGGGTGTTAGATGCTTGAGGATTCTCATACTTCTGAAGCTTCATGATAAGTTGTATTATAATTTCTAATGGTATGGCTATTTTATCTTGGTGATCGATGAATATTCTTGCAAATCTAGGCTTCACTAATTATGAATAGTCTTAACCATGACCAAATGAAGGATTACAATAAAAATTGTTGACATGGTAATAACTTGGGCTTGAAACATATGATAATACAAATGGATGGAAATCCCTAGGATATACAAATTCATTCTAACCATCCACACTATAAAATATTTGAACACTAGACAAAAATATTTTAATGGAACTGCAATTGCATTTAATATAATAGATCCAACAAATGGGAGTGTGAAAATTTAGTATTGTTGTCCTTTCCATTTCTTAGTACCGATTCACTCAATAGGGAACCAAAGTCTTTTCCTAAGATGTTGAAATATGGTTTTCACATAGAATTTTCTTGAAAACCAAAAGTGAAGAATACCTAGAAATGTTGTAGCCACTAAAATTTTTTCTTCTTGACTAGAAATATTGTAGATCTGGAACCCTTCTTCACATGTTCAATAGGTTTTTTTGATAGAGTCACCAGCTCTATTCATAGAGGACTAAATTTCAAACAACATGAAGTTCTTTTAAAGGTAAATTTATTTTTGTGTTCCTTTCACTAGCAGAGCACCACCTATCATGAAATTTTAGATTCACTGCAGCAAATTCTTTCTCTAGGTTTGAATTCCTTCAATATTTGAACCAAATTTAGAATTAAAAATAATGACTCTATGAAATATATGTCTACAACTATAGATTCAAAATTCTCACTAGCAGAGTCACCATTTTGTTGTCTTTTTTAAATTCCAACCGGATCTTCAAGGAAGCCTATGGATTTTCCAACTCCAATAGTTAGTAGCCTACAGGGGGGTGGATCAATAAATGAGAGAAAGAAATTTATCTTTCCTCCTACACATTGGGCTCTACAAAACCCGTGAGGGTGATCCCACAATGTAGTTACAACTTCCTTCACAAGATTTCTATATACATTGCATATTAAGGAGATATATTCTCATCAAGGACTAAATAGATGAAATCCTTGAAGAAATTGGCATTACCTTGAGATAATTTAAATATCTACAGCCGAGAATATAAAAAAATTCTAAACTTTAGTAAAGGTAGATCAATTGAATGTATATTTATGATATTTGTTCTAGAATTGAAATACTAGAAGTGAGAGAAGTCTATATAACAATCAAGACTAGTGCCATATCCATGAGTTAGGAGTTAGAAGATAATAAATTGAACTACAAGGAATATTTAATCTTGAACATTCATAATCTTTGCAATTTCCTTACAATTTACACATTAACACCCAAAATCTTGTGACTACTTACCATGTCCACGTGACACAAGCATGAATCTATGACTTTACCAAAACATTTAACTCATCCATTAGATCAAAGCAACAATTAAATCATTTATCAAACTATAAGACAAATGATAATTAATAAACAAATCCTTGATCCAAATCCATTAATAACTCATGCAAAATATCAAAATGGAGAGACAAAAGGCTTGAGAGATTAGCATTCCTATTCAGGTATGTTAAAAAACCACATAATTGACTAAACTCATTACTTTTACTCAAAACACTAAGATCTGGGCTGCATGTACATTCTTTGTGTTCTTGATTAGCACAATTCTGATCTATACTTCAATAAAAGACCCCCTCCTTTAATTCCCTTTTATATCATCAAAGGAGAAAAAAAGTTTCAGGCTATTAGAATGTTACATTTCATTTCATTTTCCCTTAATTTCAGAATAAATTTCAATTGTATTTACACCCCCTAATAGTTAAATGTTCACCTCCATTTATAATAGAAAATTTTCTCACAACTTTAAAAAATATTTACCACCGAGCTCATGCACATAATATTTCATGTACATTTTACCACTGTCTTTGTTTTTTGTAATGTGAAAATTCACCTGTACCCTCTTTACTTGAAATATTTTAATTAAATATTTCCCCCTTTAACAAGTTTCATCCTAAGAATTTTAAATGGTGAAAAATTAAAAATTTATTCACCAAGCAAAATATTTCCCATGCATTTAAATGTCATCCATTTATATTTTACCCTTTAGTTTTAAAAAAGTCTTGCTTTAAAAAAACATCCGGCATTCACCTTTTATATTAAAAAAATTGTTTTTAAATAGTAAAATTTCCATGCTTTGTCAGGGCCACCACATTCCATCTCCAACCATAGCATATCGTGTGAAAGTGGGAGAAAAGAGAAACCCAACCAAGAATGAGCAATGAATGACATCGCTCATCATGGGTTCAATTTGGAAATAGAAGAGAGAACTGGCAAATGGCAATGAGGGAAAAAATCACTAATTCCTCCTATTGGTAGCTATGTGCTCTTTTTTCCCTAATTTATCTTTTACAACCTTTTACTCAGCTACATTTTGGAAATGGTGCTCCATCTACAACATGATTTCCCTCTAGTCTATCTCAAGCCCTCCATTCATTTCATTTTCTTGAAAGCTTATGAGGACTTTTTAACAAAACTATTTCATGCATATTGACATTCACCATGGCATTCCACTCCCAACAACACAATAGAATTCCCTCAAACAATTTAAATTCATCCTCACTATAGCACAAACTTTTCCCTCTTCATCATTCTCAGTCTTTTCTATTATATTCCCATTCTCCTCCTAATTCTCTTGCTCTTCAATCCTCTCCTCTTCAAGTCAATCTATTTCATCATGTTACAATAGCTCCCTTTTGCAACAAACAATTCACATGCCCTAGAGAAAAATATTTTTTTTGGTGTAGTACTCCATCTCTCGTGGCTGCAAGACAATGACACTTCATGACACACAACTAACATAGGTGTTCATCTAAATTTTATGCACTCTCACTATTGGCATGTACCTACCCATTATGAAATTTTTGAAGACTTTCAATAGAGATACTTTTTGTACATCATTCGATGGCATCCCATGAGATTACATTTAAAAGAGGCATTCCCCTGACAACTGGCATGGTGATAGCCTTGACAACAATAATTATTTCTTAGTCTCTATGCTATGAGTTTACATTACAATCTCTAATCTCTAAGCTTCATTGTTGCACAACACTCACATCTCTTCTATGTGTTTGAGCCAATCACTCACTTTCAATCCTGTGATGTACCCTTACTATGGTAGCAAGACATCTCTTGGTCTGTGCACCATGCTTTGTATACATTTGACATTGGCCAAGTTCTGACCTATAGGCCTTATGATTTCCATGAATCTAGTTGAGCTACGTTCTCTGTAGCATGAACTTCATTGATGAATCTTCTTGAGGCCATGTAGCCTTATATACTTGATGGCTCTTGAACCCTAGAGAATCTTCTTGAATTTTTTTTCTCTAATTTAAAAATTAAAACGTTTGGAATTTTTTTTTATCCCTAATATTTGATTGTCTCAAGTTCAAGAGTCTTTGGAGTTGCTTGATTCAAATTTTAGCCTTTCATATGCAATAAGCCAAAATTCCATGTGTAACTTCATCGACACTCAATTCTTTGTTGACTATTTCTTTATAACATTATGAGGCTTTATACACAAAGTTTTCCTTATACAATCATTGGATCAGAGACATGTATGTAGTTATTTAGGAGAAAATCCCTTTTCCTTTATTTCATTCACATTTTTTTCCACCCATTAATGTTAGACATGGCTCCACATACATTAATCTATAAATTATAAGTCTATGTATCTAGTGGCATCTTTATTTCCTTCACATGCTTAACTTCCAAAAGGATTTTGTCTATTTGGCCCACTACCATATAAAGAGTCATCATCTCATAATATGCACAACTATTAGTAGAAAATACTAACTCTTTAATATTTTCCATTCGTTTCTTTGCTTTTTCAATCAATTAATTTGGTTCATAACACTGGGGAAGAGCACATGGGTTCTTTTATTCTTTGCATTCTCAGGGAGATCAAGAAAATACTCTTCAGCTTGAACAAAATCAACTATGAGACCACCGTGGAATGGATTGAGTCTGGAAGTCAGCCAAATTCCTTTATTCATCCCTTTAGATGCATTATTCTTCACACATCTCCAAATTGTAAACAACTTGGGGAACAAGATATCCTTAAATTGTGTGACTAATGTTGGGTCCTCTATGGGCGAGACTAAAAAAAATCATTTTGAAACAAGTTTCATCCTGAATTGATTTGAGATAGCTTTTGAATTCTTTTAGCGAGGAAATTCAAACAGGGTTGTCATTAAAACTAGCTTTCTGACATTTTTGAATAGGGAGCCAAATTGGCCAGGTAGGTTGTGGAATCACCCTAGGAAACTAGGAAACTGACCTCTTAGAGCCATAAAAAATTGCAAGCATGTAGAAATTTAATTCGAGAATGGAGTGCAACAAACGGCTTGGAAAAAAATGTCACGAGGTGAAATATATTCACTACAAAAGTTGCTTAGTTGGGCTTCTCTGCAACTATGTTGTTTAGAACAAATTAAAACTCACTAAATCACAAAGCTGTGTCACACTTTATAAAGGAAATGGCCAACACTGATCCAACTTTTAAACTTGAATCACTAAAAAGTGGCATATATGTTTTGAATTTTGAAATGAACTAAACTAGTAAAATATGTATTTTTTAGTACATTTTATGTTTGTATTTTTTAAAAAAAATTAAAAACTTATTTTAAACTAGTTTTTAATAAATTAACACTATAATTTAGTTGCTGATAAAATGCTGAAAAATGAAGTTGCACGGGACGTCAAAATTTTTGTAGTAAATTTTATTATTTTTTATTCAATTTTTTTGTGTGTATTTATAACTTTAAACTTTAGTGCATGGATATATTTTATTCTAAGTTTGATAAATGTATATTTTTAAATAAATATTAAAATGTGCATGAATCAAAAGAAAGTTGTTTCCATTGGATGCCAACTTTCATATTAAATATTTATCTAAAATGGAAAAAAAATTATACCATCTTGAAATAGATTCTTTTATCTAGTGCATCATATTTTTTTCAATTTTTTTTAATAAGTTTTAGTATTTTTCCTTGGTATGGTAATCAACCTAATATTTTGTGCTGAGAACCTTCTTTTAGTAAAAAATAAAAAATAAAATATAAATAATAATTATACTATTAAAATAAATATATTTTTGAAAACTACACTTATGGATCTACAAAAGGGTATTTTTATATTGTTTTAAAATGTTATTTACATTAGTAGGATTTATTAAAACTTCAAGTTTTTCAAATCATTTTATTTTTTTGGTAAATTGGATTCAAAGTGGTGCTCCATATATTTTTAGCCAACAATTTTAGTTGAAAAAGTTGTTGAAGTATCTAACTTAGCAGGAATGAATCTTACTAGATCATATGTTTGACTAAAATTGATTTGTTGTTAGAAATACTTAAATTCAGTTATGTTGATAAGTTGGCTGAAAGTGTGACACAACTTTGTGCTTTTACTTATTAAATCAACTTCTAAGAGGCTGCCACTAGAAAAATAAGCTCATTCGGGTACACTAAGCACATGTGCAAGAGGGATTTTCTTGAAGCATCATTCTTTGTGAGATATTAGGGGTCAAATTTGGCCACCTTGAAACACTTCCGTAAAATGCAGGTGCAAAACTAAATAAATTGCATTTCATTTTGGCCTAGTTAAAATAGAAAAATAGATCATAAGGCTTTGAAACCAAACCAGGGAGTACATTTATGTAAGGAGAATGGATAGAAACAATCCTTTCATTATGACAATTATCCATTCACAAAATATTCACTCGAATAGGAAGTCACTTTGTAGATCTAAGATTTTCCAAACACTAGAAAAGTGCCAAAACCCTCCAGCTTCGCTTTCCAAAACCATATCAAAACTTATCATGGGAAGATGAAAATTGACATGCACGTTCATGTATGTCATATCAGTGATTCAACAAATATTTTTTACATGAAAATCGACAGACACCAAATTATGACCCTCCAAATTAGGTCACTTAAGTAGATTTTTTAAGTGCATTTCTGAGTGTGCAGAGGAAATTTTTTTCAAAATGGGCACTTCGTTAAATTTGCATAATTTGACAATCCCAACATACCCTATCATACAAAAATTATTTGAAGTGGTTCATTGGAATTTACTTCCGAGAAGTTACTTGCCAAGTATGACTACAAGCCTACATCATAAGTGGTATGTAAAATCATCTCTTTAGAGCATGACGCAAGCCCACCTAAAATAATGGTTTCTATCCCCTAGGGTTATCAATGATTATTTATGTTAAAATTTCCAGTTACATTCAAAATAAATATTGACATCAAATTTTGTGCTTCATTTAAAGAGAAAGAACACATCCAAAAAAATATTGAACATGATGGTCAAATCATAAACCCTTTGACTTAGTGTATTCTCTTGAGAGAAGCCCTTTATTTGCACTCCTTTGAGGATTTCCTTCAAGGTTTCTAGATATTCAAGCTTTTCTTCAAAGCTATATTAGATCAAAGTGAACATTTGGGAAATATAGATTAGGTGTTGTTATTTCACAACTTAATCTATAGATATTCAGGTCACACAAAGTCCATGCTTTTCAAGTTAGTCCAGTGCTATTTTATCATTTTCTATACTCCAAAACACAAAGTAAATGAAACACACAAAAGTTACAATTGTCATTCTAGCTCACAGTCTTGAACATTTTGCTAAAACTTAGGGAAAAAAAACAAAGTTGTTTATAGGGTCATTGTTTGAACAAAATAATTGTAAAACTAGATAGGTCACATAGTCTCTTGTCGATTATTTCCATACTAATTGTTAGGGATCAAAATCAAAAAAACCATTGATATCATTCCTTCACTTAGACATCTATGATATCAATAGTTACTTGGGACTCATAGAGAGTACATGTAAGCTTTTCCACAACATATCCTCTAGAAAATGAAGTGAAATATCGACCCTAATCCTTCAACATTTTGATTTCCAAAAAATGTAGCCACATTCCAAAACAACTCTCAAACCTTATGGTCTTGAGATTCATAGCAACCATCTCAGAACACTATTACACCTTATGGCCATCTGGAAACCAACTACTACTATTCAACAACCAGGCCTTGTAGCACTAATCATTCAACCTAGTATCATGCACATTTAAGGTAAACAAACTAAAATCATAAGTAGATTGAGAACCTTCATATTTCTGAAAAACAAAACACCCCACCAGTTTCTCACCACATCAATAATTTTAGACATAGTAGCTGAAAGGCCCATGTTACCACCACCCACATGACAATAAATATCCTCTTCATGATCTCACACAAAGTAAGGATCCCTAAAGTAAGGTATGTAGGTCATCATTTCAAACTTAGGAATCTTAGTCCAAAATCTCTCAAGAAACACCTTTGGGAACTTCACAAAACCAAAACTACATTGGTATACAACTTCTACAAATTTGCTTCAGGGAACAATCCAAAATTGTATTCCTTGAATTACTGTCAGAATCTAAGTTTTTTCTAAAATTTTTAATTTATCACATAATCATGATCTTGAACTCCCTTAAATTATCTATCACACAATCAAAATCCATAGGGGAATATCTACATTTTGGCATTGAAAACATAGGTATCATGATTCCAAGTTTGGTAGGAAGTGGACCTTAATACTTTATCACAATTGCAAAATCTTGCTAAGAAACTATTATGTTCAAGCTAGGAGGAACCAAACATGCTTACATACCCAAATATATCCTCTTGTTTAGGACAACATTGGGTCTTTAAGATTTGAGTCAACTAGAGAGTTCAAACATTGTACAACTCTCCCACAAGGGACCCAAGTTGTTTATCACAACATAGGAAGAAAATGGAAGCCAACAAGAACAACACCAAAATACCACCAAAAAATACCATGAATTATGAAAGTACCATGGGGATATAGGCCAAGCAACCTTGAAACACCCCAGAAGAGACCTATGTCCAAATACACCTTTAGTGAGGAAGAACTAAACTATAAATAGGAGGTGATAGTTAACAAAAAAACTAGGATCTAAACAAAGTTATTGTAGAGGAGGTAGATACTGAGGAATAAATAAATGAGGAGGAACTATTTTAACATTCTAACAACCCCAAAGTTCTCAAACTAATGGATAGGTTGTTGAGAAAGGATCCAAACTCCTATTTCTTCAAGTTGGCACAAAGCGATGCTAAATTACTAGTGGAATTTAACATAGAGGCTCTCAATGATCCCAATTTTATTCCTTTAGGGGATAACTCAGTTGTGAGACAAATATACGAACCCACAAAGATGCCAAACATGTCACCCATGTTCTCACAAAATAGTGGTCAACCCAAAGAGAACCCCTTGTTTAGAAACCCAACTCAAATTGAACAAGTAGCAGTGGCACAACTATATTGAGGAGGGACATCCTAAGATGAACCATAGAACAAAAATCTAGCTCTTGGACAATAAATAACTCAAAAAACTTCAAGTGTCGACCATTCCTAGAACAATTAGTATCATCAATAGGGTGGAACATAGGTTTCCCCTCCAGACAATCAATACCACCAACAAGGTGGAACACAAGGTCCCCCTCCAAACAATTAGTACCATCAATAGGGTGGAACATAAGGTCCCCATCCAAATAATTAGTACCATCAAAGGGTGGAACACAGGGTTCCCCTCTGAATAATCAGTACCATCAATAGGGTGGAACATAAGGTCCCCCTCCAATTAATTAGTACAACCAACAAGGTGGACCACAATGTCCCCTTCCGAACCACCAATACTAATAGGAAGGAGTGACATAGAGCACCCTTCCTCAATCATCCCACCAACAAGGTGTCCTGCAAACACTTCAATAGGGTAACCTTCATTTTAGTCCCTACGAACAACAAGGAGTTTCAAAGATCACCCTTCTTCAATCGTCCCACCAACACTTCAATAGGGTAACCTTTAGTTTAGTCCTTACCAACAACAAGGTGTGCCAAAGAGCACCCTTCTTTAGTCATCCCATCAACAATGTTTCCTATTAACAAATCAATAGGGTAGCCTCTAGTTTAGTCCTTCATAACCACAAGGTGTGCCATAGGGCACTCATCCCAATTCATCCTACGAACAAGGTTTCCTACTAATGCACCAACAGGGTAACCTTCAGTACACTTCATCTCAGCAAAAAATAGCTAACCCTCATTACACCCAACAAGGACCTAACCCACTCTATGTCCAAAATAGTTACCAAGGTCCTATACCTTCACAATATTCGATATATGACCAAAACATTGTGGGGCCAAAAATCTATTATACATAGAAATCACAAAAAATGTGCCAAAAATAGACATAGAAATGAAACCAAAGGCCATCACCCAACAAATAGTAGGCATACAAATTGGAGAAAAAAAAAACCTATACCATCCAAGAAATATGACCATTCCCATTTGATATTCCATCACTATGATACCTTTTCCAAGGAATTTTGAGATACCCAAGTTTGACAACAAATATAGAGTAAGAGGGGCTCTAGTAGAGCGTATACATGATTTTTTTGTATCATGCATGGAAGTATGACACAATAACTCATACCTCATGAGGCTATTTCCATGTAGCCTTATGATCCATTATATGGAGTCGCTCACCCATTTGACACCAATAGTCAAAACCGTCCATGAACTATGTAACAAATTCATAAGTCACTTCTTCTTCAACATGCAAAAAGATAACACCATCACAAGCTTATTCACAATCAAATAGAACTAAGGAGAGTCATTTACCTCCTACCTACATTGATGGAGATACAAGGCTAGTAGATCTAAATAGCATTATTCCCAACAAGGATTTGGTAGAAATATTCATTACCAATGTCATACATGAGATCAACTATCAACTCACAATGTTATGTGTAGAAAACTTTGAAGAAATCATCGAGAAGGGATTAAATATTGACAGAGCCATCATTTTAATAGGATCCCTTAAGATGAGCAGCTCAAAAGACAATCCCCCTAGTTGAAATCAAAAACCTAATGTCTAGGAAAATAACAAAAACATCACAAATGATGGATTTGTTCATGCTAGAAAATTATGGTATGCACAAAATAAATCACAAAATGAACCACAAGTAGCATAGAAAAACTATACCCTAAATAGTACACATGATAGTAAACCTACTTATCCCAAAAACTATCGAGTAATAAATCAACAAGAAAAGCAAGGAAGTCAGTAAACGTTGTATGACCAACCAAGGAGGTAGTCCATGTTACTAGGATAATCTATTGAGACAATCATGTGAAAGCTCATACAACATAACCTAATCAAGCCTAATGATCTCTCGAATTATGAGGAGCCTAAATTTAAAACACCATGGTACAACAAAAATGACTGATGTGAATTTCACAAGATCAAAGGACACACCATGAACAATTGCATGAGACTCAACCACCTCATCAAAGAATTGATAGAAAAAGGGGAGGTAGATGTAAAAAATTATCCTAGGAACAAGGATTTGTAGATATACAATGACCCAATCCCAAACCACTAGAAAAGGAATGACAAGGGAAAATAGCAAGGTTACCATAATACCAACTATACTTATAGAGACATAGTTTTAGGAACTCTATCTAAAGTTGATGATAATAGGGAAAACATAGTAGCTATACAAGGGGGGGAAACTGTAATGTAACTACCCATTGAGGGAGGGTTACAATACAAGGAGCAGCTCCTAAACCCACAACCAAGTTGTCTAATAACTATAGCATTGTGGAGGAATTGAATAAAACACATGCCATAATCTCAATCCTAGATTTGTTAAAACTATCACCAACACATAGGGAAATATTGGAAAAGGCATTAGAAATGTTAGTCCCTAATGACATTGATCCTAGTTAGTTCCAAGACATGGTTGATAATATCACAAGTAACAATTTAATCTTTTCTAAGAAAGATCTATCACAAAGTACATTCCACAACCAATCCTTCTACATAGAGGTTGGTGTTCACAAAACCATGTTCAAATGCATATTGATAGATAATGGTCTAGGTTTAAACATATTTACCCTAAAATTTGTCAAAAAGTTAGGGTATTTTGACAATGTGATTGAAAAAGGAAAGAGTATCACCATAAGGTCCTATGATGACCATGAAAGAAATTTTAAAGGAACAGTCAGGTTGCCAGTGCAAATAGGACCGACTATCACAAAAACTACTTATCAAGTATTGGACCTTGAGTTGCTATACAACCTCCTCCTAGGATGCCCTTGCATCCATGTGTTACAAGTAGTCCATTCCACTTTTCATCAATGCCTAAAGTTTCCTCATAAACTAAAAGAAGTAACACTATAAGTAGATCCTGATCCTTTCAATTTTTGTGCAAAGTTGGAGAAGTACAATGAAATCCAACATATTCCTAGCAACGACATAGCCTTTCACTCATTTTTTTATGTTGACCCTTTCATGCTTATGTCAACCTCAACCAAGAAAACATCAAGTGATCAACCAAAAATGGAAGCCAAGGTTCCAGTACTTGGCAAGGGTAATGGGAATTACCAGTTCATCCTAGAATTTTGCATTGGTATGCTTCCACCAATGCCTAGAGTATATGGAGGTCCAAAAGAGATCAATATAGTACAAATGATACCCAATCCCACAATATTCAATTGGTGGGGAAACATGAAAGATGAAGAAATATTTTAGGACTTCCCATCCATCATCTACAAGGAGGACCGAGAAAAACCAAAAAAGCCACAACCCATTTTAATTGATCATAACACTAGGGGTTATCAATTAGTTAAACAATTGGGATACAATTGAAAAGGTGGCCTTGGGCTATGAAAACAAGGATAATCAAATAAAATCATAGTGGATCAAAGGAAGAAAAATATGGGGCTAGGTTATAAGCCAAAATATGAGGCTATTCCAAAAACTAGACGAACCTCTTGGAGGAAACAAGAAAATTTTGCCAGTGTTAAGGCATTGGATATCTATCATATTAGAGACAATGGATTACCCATCGAAGACCTGTTTGATAATTTTAGCATTGATAGGTTCCCTCTCCAATATATTCAAACCATTCCCAACATTACTACCATTCTATAAATAACTCTAATAAATACAAATGGGATTCTCCTCCCTTCATCATTGGATATAATTTTCCTACTTCTAGTAATGATGACCTAGACACTTAGTGGGTAAAAGAAACCCGAGGCATATTAAACATTTTAAAAACCTCCATAAGCTTTGTAGATGATGAAAATAGCCTACCACTTTTCTACCCACAACTCATAGATTGGGATCAACAACAACAAATACCATTTCTGGATAAATTCCATAATGATGAGGCAATCATGAAGCTCATACCTCACTTTGAATAGACATACCAGCTAGAGATCACAAAGAAGGGTTTGTCATGGAGATCGAATAGGAGGCATACTTTGGTGGAGAGATTGAATCTTCCAATTGTAAAAATGAAAGTAAGAACATAAAAGTACAGCCCCCTAGGGAAAAATACATTGTGGCTCTATCAAATCCAGAAAAGAAGAAAATAAAGGACACATCTAAAGATGAAAACCTCCTAGAGGCACTTGAGGATGGTGGGTTCAATCTCCCCATATCAGAATATCAAGAAAAGTCAACACTCCTAATAAAATAAAGAGTCCATAAATGTTGGCATAGTATAGGACACAAAGATAACAACCATGCGACATCACTTGATGCTGAAGAAAAGGAAAATTCCATAGCTTTCATCAACAAGACAAAGGTAAACTTTTCCTAGACCTATGTCAATATGCCTGAAATAGACCAAACATTAGTGGTATGTATCATTTAGCTATAGTCCTTGGAGTAAAACCTATCAAGAAAAAAATAATAAAAATGCATCCTCAAATAACATTACTAGTAAAGGTAGAGCTGAAGAAGCTACTAGATGTGGGTTTCATCAAACACATTGACTATCCACAATGGATATCAAATCTAGTGCTAGTATCCAAACCTACTAGGGGCATAAGGATATGCACAAATTTTAGAGACCTGAACAAGGCCTATCCAAAGGATGACTTTCCATTACCAAGTATCGACATGATTGTGGATCTAATATCATGGAATGAGATGTTATTCTTAATGGATGGTTTCTCTAGATACAACTAGATAAAGATCTCTCTAGATGATCAACACAAAATAACATTTACTTGTGATTAAAGGGGAACATTTTGTTGGAATCTAATGAAATTTTTTCTAAATAATTTAGGAGTGACATATCAAAGAGAAATGATGACCATATTCCATGATATGTTACACACAATCATGGAGGACTATGTGGAGGATATTTTAAAAAAATCAATCAAAAGATCAGATGACTTGAAAAACCTAGAAAATGTTTTTTATCAACTTGAATAGTATAATCTGTGACTCAACCAAAAGAAATGTGTGTTTGGAGTAACATTTGAGAAGCTACTAGGTTACATAGTGTCAAGAAGAGGGATTGAAGTGGATCCTGCAAAGGTAAAAGCTATAATGGAGATGCCTTCGCCAAATACATTGAAATAATTAAGGAGCCTACAAGGGAAGCTGCTATCCATCAGGAGATTTATCACATAATTGATAAGCAAATGTCACCCTTTCACTCAACTCCTACACAAGGACATAATCTTCAAGTGTGATGGGATATATGACCAAGCATTCCAACAAGTCAAGGAGTACCTACTTACCCCTCTTGTACTCGTTCTGCCTATCCTAGAAAAGGAAATGATACTTTACATGTCTACAAGACAAGTAGTGTTGGGATCTCTATTGGACCAACTAGATGATAACAATAAGGAAGTGGCAGTCTACTATATTAGTAGAACACTGGTAGGCTATGAACTAAAATACTCACCCATAAAAAGATTGTCTCTCAATTGTATTTGCAACATAAAATTTAAGAAACTACATCCTGAATAGAAAATTTGAGTTGATTTCTAAGGTAGACCCACTCAAGTACCTACTAGGAAAAGCAGTCCAAACAATCTAAATCAAAAAATAGGTAATGATCTTCAGTGAATTCAACATAGAGTATGTATATAGAAGAGCTATCAAGGGACAAACCATAGAAAATTAGTTGGCCGAAGCACTCATAGATGATCACAAACCTCTCATGGTGGACTTTCCAGATGAGAGTATCTTGATGACAGAACAAACAAACCATTGCACCCTCTACTTAGACAGATCCCAAACTCAACATGGCTCTAGAGTAGGTGTTTTATTTCTAACACCACATGGAGATAGTATACACAAGGCCTTTAGGATTTCTTTCCCTTTCACAACCAACATCTAAGAATATGAAGCTTTGATTATAAGACTAAAAATGGCTATTGAATGGAGGATAAAGGAGATACATGTCTTCAAAGACTCCCAAATAGTAATCAGATAGGTGAATGATGAATACTAGACCAAAGATTACAAACTAATGCCATATAAAAGGATGGTGGACATCTTCAAGGATTACTTTTTCAAAATAACTTTTAAGCAAGTTCCTGGATCAACAATAGAGTTTTCGATGCAATGGAAATAATAGGATCACTTCTTGATATTCCACAAAATGTGCCTAAGTATGAATTCCTCATGGAATAGTTTCTTGTTCCTACATTTGACACCCTATAATCAAAATTGGTATGTGTTATTGTTGGTCCTAACTCCCCATGGTACCAAGATACTTTTGACTATATCTTGCAAGCTATCATACCACCTGACCTAATGACCACTCAAATGAAAACCTTCACCCATAGAACTTGATTTACCATCCTAGGAGATACTCTATACCATCATAGACTAGATGGTATGTTAGTTAGGTTCCTTAACACAAAATAAGCACAAATAACCTTACAATAGGTACACGAATGTGTTTGTGGGTCCCACTCTAGTAGTCCTAACCTAGTCCAAAAGCTACTCAAAATAGGATACTATAAGCCCTCCATGGAATAGGAATGCATACAATATTCTAGAAAGTGTCATAAATGTCATCCATACAATGATCTTTCTCATGTACCAACATATGAATTGAGACCCATAATCACACCATGGCCTTTCTTGCAATGGGGATTAGACCTAGTAGGAAGGATATCACTTACCTCATCCAATGGGCACAAATTTATTATCATAGTAATAGAGTATTTTACTAAATGGATAGAGGAAATTCCATTGGCCTATATCACCAACAAACAAGTATCCAAATTCATTTTAAATTATCACATCTATAGGTATGGAATTCCCCAAATGATAATAATAGACAATGGAACCCCATTCAAGAATAAAGATTTCCAAGAACTTTTTTCCCAGTTTTCTATCCAAAATATATTTTACACACCCTATTACCCCCAAGGAAATGGTTAGGTGGATGTTTCTAACAAAACCACATCAAAAATACTCAAGAATATTGTTAATGAAGCCAACCATGATTGGCATTTGCAGCTAAATCTAGCCCCATGGGCTTATTGAACTAACATCTGAACACCTACTAGTGGTACACCATTTTCCTTGGTCTATGGATCAAAGGATTTCTTACCTATCAAGGTAAAAATCCCCTCATTGTTATTCTCATTGAAAGGCATGGTCAAAAATGAAGAATACGAGGTAGCCAGAGTAAATGAATTAGAGCTCCTAGATAAAAAGTGTTTGAGTGCATTAAACCATCTATAGGTTTACCAAAATATACTCAAATGAAACTATGAAAAAAAGATAAATGTTAGGAACTTTCAAGTTGGTGACTTAGTCCTCAAAGAGAATCAAAAGGTACAACTAAATTAGGATGGCAAAGGAAAATTTGAACCTAATTGGATAGGCTCATTCGTCATCACAATAAGCTATGAATCTAGGGCATATTAGTTAGCTACTCTTGATGGAGAATCCTTAGCCAAACCACTAAATAACAGCCACATCAAGAAGTTCTACACATGAAGCACATCATAATACCCTAGGAAAGAGGATAAAAATCCAAAACAATGGAAAAAAAAAGAAAAAAATACAAAAAAATTAGAAAAGCAAGAAAAATAGTAAAGAGAAATAAAATGTTCTTTGAGTGAAAACCACTTTGCGGTGCTCATGGAATAGGTACCATAGTGAAAACCTAGTAAACAAGTGCTATGTTTGAATAAAACTTGCATCATTATCTATCAATACTATCTACAACATCCATCCATCCATTTTATAATAAAACATGTATCCAACCATGGCTTGTCACTAATTAAGGAAAGTCATTTTCTCTCCAATTGGGGGAAAATTCCCAAATTTGGTCATGGGTTGTATCTTTTACCATATTATTAGGATAATGAATACCACCAAAAAAGCCAAAAACATAAAAAAACCAACAAAAATAAAGAACATCTAGAAAATAAAAAAATCAAAAAACACGTGAAAACATGAAAAACAAAACATCATTGGGTTATTACTTCACTCAAAAAATCTAAGATATCAACATTTGCTTGAACCTCATAGCTAGTTCAAGTAGATTTCCTGCAACATATCCTCTAGACATAGAAGTGTAATATTAATCCAAGTATTGTTTATCCTAAAAAAAGTTTATGCTTTTAGTCAAATGGTCAAAATATGTGGTATATGCATGTACAACATAGGAAAGGCTTAATTATCACCTGAGACCCTAGGTCTATCTTCTTAGGTTTCCAACATGCTTTATTTTAAACTTATTCAAAAAATCAAAATCCAAAAAAACATTCACAAAATATAACAGGTCAAAAACATTCAAACCAAGAAAAATATGAGCCTCTGCATATACAATCTAGGCAAGGCTTATCTTTGATGAGAGCTAGAGGCCCTAGGTTAGTCACCTGAAAACAACAAAAACAACATCATAAAACTCATAAAATAAAAAAGATCCCAACCCCATCATCATAAATCCACAATAAAGATTCACCAATAATAAACAAATTGTCACACTCACCCTTTGAAAAAACAAAAAAACAAAGTGAACATCAAAAGCTAGAATTTCAAGCAAACAATCACATAGATTGGATTACAAAAAGACATAAAAAATGCCAAAGCATTATGTATATATTGTTTGACAACATACCAACAACATCTTGAGATGTGCCTTAATGGATTTGTTCCTACTATAGACATGATCAACATTGGATAATAGACACACCCCAAACAGATATGGCAAGCGATATAACAACATTGTTTTATCTTCTT
This sequence comes from Sequoia sempervirens, assembly GCA_007258455.2. Taxonomy (NCBI): domain Eukaryota; kingdom Viridiplantae; phylum Streptophyta; class Pinopsida; order Cupressales; family Cupressaceae; genus Sequoia; species Sequoia sempervirens. Next base: position 24,868 of record VDFB02284931.1, read on the forward strand.
TTAGTCTTATTTTTATGATTAATTTTATTGACCCATTTCCAAGATCTCTCGAAGATGTCCATAAGGATTTAGAGAAGGAGTGGGGGAAATTGAGCATCATTTTTTATTTGTTGTTTGTAAGATATTTTTGTAATATTATCATGGTGAATACTTGCTTTATTGAGTGTAGGGAAGTTGTATTAAAACAATTCGTGAAGCATTCACATGTTAGGTGTTCTATACCTCTCTGTGTGACTGGTCTAAAATGTTTTTAACACAACCCAATCCTATACTTTAAACAATGTTTTTGTATATCTATTATAGAAAAATATGCTCTTTGTTTGTTTAGTCAAATTCTACTCAATAGATACAAAATTAACCTTTATTATTAATACCTCGGTGCATCGTATCTATTTGCTACATCAAACAAGATTGTTCAAAACTGTGAAGTCTCCAAGAAAAGTGAAAGCAATACTGACGACTACTAACAACATCAAATTTCTATCCATTGTCAAATATTTATTCTAACTAATGTTTATCCTACATAGCAATATCAATTGTACCATATCCATCTTGCATCCACAGTGTCATTAATACATAGCATGATGATAATAAAATAATAAAAACGTCATGTATCATGAATGGGGCATACATCTAACAAATAGAATACATCATCATAAATCATCATCACATAAACATAATAAAGCTAAATCTAAGAAGGTATGTCTCATATATATCATCATAAAAAAAGGGAGTACATCATCATTAGTGAAACAAGTATGATAGGGTAAATACAAAAAATAACATATATACAAGTCCTTGACTAGGCCAATGAATATATATGCAAAAAACATGTCTACAATACGTCTCAAAGAAATAAACAACATAAAGGTCAAGTAGAAAAAAGTAAGGCCCCAATGGAACCCTATCAACCACCAAAAGGATCTAGTTATCTCATAGACTGATCACTGCCAGCATCACCATCACTCATGACACTAGGCTCTCCAAACCATGGACATCAAGTGTGCCTACGAATAGTACCATCATATAAGGTGTAATAATAAGTGGAGATTTGTAGATACCAATCTCGCTCAGCTTGCAAACTATCACGCTCTATCCCGAAAGTATCTCTCTCTGTTGTAAGAAACTGTACTTGAGCCTTTGCAACATGTCATCAACTGCTCTCACTATCTCACTCAACCCTCAAAATCTCCACTTGAGCCTCTGTAGCCTATCATCATACTATCTCTACATCTCTAATAGTAGTCATCTAAGTTAATATTATATCTCCATCCCTAGTTGGTGGAGAAGGAACCTGAACTTCTCTATGACCTTGTGCATGAGCCATGCGATCATCTTGACCTCCCTGTGCCCCATCATGTCAAGCCCTATCCAACTGCTTTGTAAGGACCTCAATGATCTATTACTCCCCATGATGACCTATAACACTTGGTCTATATAGAGTGGGATCACCCCTAGTATTGGTGAGTCTTAATGGCCCGTGTCATGCCCACCACTCATCATAATCAAGAGAAGTATCTAGATCTGCTAAACCAAGAAGCCAATCCCGACCAATTGGGCTAAGTTCTTTGAACTCAACACCAATATCTATATCATCCTAGAGACCCCATTCATGAACCTCCCTAGTGGTCTGACCAAAATGAGCCTCATAAATATTAGGAGCTCGGCCCTGTCTCTCTCTAAACTAGCCGTATAATCGATCTGGTAAGTAATTCTCTAACATAGAATGGGAATTACCAATCAAATAATGGGTCTTCCAATAGTAAAAATGATTATCTAAATCATTTGGCCAAGCCTCACAACCCATATAAGCTCTCCACAAAAAACTTGACATCTAATCAAAAAATCAGTGCCAATAAGGAAGATCCCTAGACAAGGTATAGTGCATTAAATCCCCATAATGGTAGGAGTAAGGATCATCAAGATAATTATCATGTATCCCATCAAGTTGAGCAACTACAATATGCCCAAACATGTAAAAATGAAACACCTGCAGACATAGATTTCCTACCCCGATACACAACCTCGTGCATATCTCTGTACAGGTGGGAAAGAAGACACACACCCCAAGCATACCTCATACCATGCTCAAGCATAATATTGATATATACACCCAAACCCAAAAGAAATTCTAACCTATCCTATTAGAAACAACTAGTTGTGGGATCACACCACATAGAAAAAACAAAATAGGAGTTGCACTACCAAAAAACTCAGATAAATTAATCTTTGGCTGGAAAACCTCCAATTGTCTAGCACCTAACACCTATCGCATGCATGGGTACCACATCAAACATGATATGTGACTAGCTCACCATGAATAGAAAGGTGTAGTATCCTCCAAACATCGTCAAGGATAACAGACACCTCTCTTCTAGGCAAATGAAATGAGGACGTCATCGAATGTCACCACTCCACGAGTGCGGTCATTGTAGTTGTGTGAGACTTAATAGGAGTAATGTAGGAAATATAGCATAGTCTAATGACCTAAATAAATTATTTCTCCAACACACCAAAGTGGATAATCTAATCAAATTGGTGTCGAGGGAATCTCTCCCTCAATTGTGGTGGTTTGAGGCTCACTTGCAATCATTTTAACTCACAAAGTTAGGGTTTCACTTTGAATGTATAGAGCAACATAAAATAACACAAAAAATAATGACAAATGACAGATAGGATGACAACAAGAAAATGCTAAATAGAATTTAGAGAAAATCCAAGTATTCAGGCAAATGCTAGAGGAAAATGCAAGCGTTTAAAGAAAAACTAAGGTTCTTGAAGAAAATGTGAGCTTCTTAGAAAAAGTGTGGGATTTTAGGTCAAGGGCAAGGAAAAAAGGGTGAGGTTTTTAGTCAAGAGTGAGGTTCTTATTCAAGGGAGAGGTTTAAAGAAAAGAAGAAAGCAAAAGTAAAATTTTTAGTCAACTACAAGCTTTTAGGTGAAGTGCATGAATCAAAAGAAAAGTATGAAGTAAAGAGAAAGTTTTTAGGTCAAGGGTGATGGTTTCAATTTCAAGCGTGAGATTTTGACCTAGAAAAGGTGAGGAAAATGATGAAAATGCTTAGAAATCACCAAAACTTGGCTATTGACTCAGGAAACTTTGTACACACAATACAAGAATTAAAAGAAATGAAAGCAAAAATTGATAAGGTACATACTGGGCCACCGATGCCTGAAGGTCATTTGAACTCTCAAACTAGGTCAAAATAATGTGGGGATCCCTCAAACCTCGACATTGCTCCTCAACACCTAAAGAATGAGAAATCTAGAGATAAGAATCAGCTATAGAGTCAAAGCACAAATGAGCCAATTTGAAGCATATTTTCCTATATTAACCCTCAAGAAACCCTAATGTTTGCTTAGGGAAAATTCCTAATTTCAAATTAGAAGGTCATAGAAACATTAGAACGAGGACCAAGGGACCTATAAAACTAATTCTACACTCTTAACACATCAGAACTAAAACAATATAGTGTCGTGAGCTTGGCCTCAAAAATAGACTTTTTTCAACCAACCTCTCAAGGGGGCAACATTGAGTCCTACCATCATTACACTGAACACCGAGGCATGGTGGGGCATATCATTTTTCAAAAAAAAAAAGTTGATCTTAAAAACAAAATCTTTGAAACAAAGCAACCAATACTTTATATCAAGGGGGTGCAAAATGTCAACATATAAAATTGGCCTAACACCTATTACACACCCTAAACAACATTGAACAACATTGAACATCCTACAACATCCTGAAATGTCTTGGAACATCCCAAAACATCTCGAAATCATCCCACAACATCTTGAAATCATCCTGAAATGTATCAAAATCATCCCACAACATCCTGAAACATCTCAAAACATCTTGAAAACGTCTCAGAACATCTCAAAATTATCTCAGAACATCTAAAAATCATCCCAAATCATCTCAGGGCATCTCAAAATCATCCTAGAACATCTTAGAAAATCTTGAAATCATCTTGGAACATCTCAAAATCATCTTGAAATGTCTTAGAATATCTCGAAATCATCTCAAAACATCTCAAAATCATCCCGCAACATCTTGGAAACATTGCACAACATCACACAAACATTTGAAACCCTAATATCCTCTAATAATTGAATAATACAACATTATTTAATTAATTCACTTTTCATCATTTTCGACAAATTAAATAAATTTCCTTTATTTAATAAAGTGTTGGAAACCCTAATTCTGCTATTAATTAAATAAAATGACATTATTTGATTAATCTATTTTTATGCATTTCAACCAATTAAAAAAATTACATTTATTTAATGAAGTCCTAATTTCACTTTATTTCATCTTGATTGATTAAATAACACCAAATATTTAGTTACATCGCTAAATCACCTTATTCCCCTAAGTTGATCAAATTATTATATCATAATAATTTAATTACGACACTTTCCCTCCAAAATTTCAATAATTAAATCAAGTTATTCAAATCATTTATCAAAAATCAAATCAAACTAATGCAAATTTGTTTGCAAAAGTCAAACTTGATTTCCATGTTCAACTTCGAAAAGGAATTAATTAATAATTAATTCATATTCCTCATCCACTTTCTGATTGAGAAAATTACAATTGGTAACTAATCAATCTAATTTATTGATTGATCAATCTAATTTTCTAACTAAGCTATCAATTTCCTAACTAAGCCATCAATTTCTTGATTGATCAATCTAAATCTTGACTGATCAATATAATTCTTGACTAGCCAATCTAATCCTCAATCACACAAATTGTGCAATAAAATTTGCACAATATTCACATGTCTAAATACTCTCAACACCTTTCAATCGTTGATCTTGATCCAAAACTATTGAATCCTTATCACCCATTTCAAATCTCATTTTCTATATAATAAGCCTAGTTCCTCACAAAAAAGGGTTAGAGAATCAACATACCTTATGCAACAAAGTACTATGAAGATAACCATTGCTAGAGCTTCAAAATACCTTTGGTCAACCAACATCAACATCGTTCTTCAAGCTTTCACAATGCAACAATGGAAGCTTTACAGTGATACGAACAACCCATCATGATGTCTATGAAAAATTTGGATAAATAAAAATGATAAAACAATAACATGCATTACCTAATCCAAATCTTCAATACCTAAAATAGATGCAATTATGGATGAATTATTCAATTGATTTGATATATTGGTTGTTCAATTCAACAACATAACATTGAGATGGAGATGATAGATGAATGATGATAGATAGAAATGGATGAATGATTCAAGAATGATTTTAGTAGCATAAGGATGCTTGAAGAATCAAACCCCCTAATGGCTTATGAGAGGGTTGATGTATAGAAAAGGTATGATTTGGATCGATGGTTGAGATTGGATGTCAATAAGATGTCTTAATCAATGGCCAAGATTGAAAGCTGTAGTATGAAATAGGGTTAGGGAAAAATTATGGCAATAATAAGAATTAATGGCTAAGATTGAATTATAAGATAATTCAATCAAGGGTGGAAAAAGAATGAGACAAGATAAGAATGACACGAATAATGAGGTTGACTCATAAAAAAAGGTTGTTGGAGAAAATTAAATAATTATTGAATTATTTAATTTGGGAGGGAAGGTGAATAATTAAATAATAAAAGCATTATTTAATTATAAAATACATGGGACATGTTGAATTTTAAATTAAATAACAATTTGATTCAAAAGTATATGAAAATGACTAATTAATAAATAATTAAATAAAAAAAAATTATTTAATTATATAAGAAGAGGATAATGAATAATTCAATAATTAAATAAATAAGCATTTATTTAATTATAGAAAGAAAGGGTCTAATTAGTGACATAATTAAATAAAAATATATATTAATTAATCAACGGAAGAATAAAGATAGAAATGAATTAATTATATAATTAAGAATTATTTAATTAATAGAGGAATATGATTTTAAAAAATAATTAAAAAATAAAAATTATTTAATTATACAAGTAGAAAGAATTGATATGAAAAGGGGGGTTCATGGCGAAGGATAATTTTTAGTGTCTATATTTTTCCCCTCTTTGAGATGATGTTTGAGATGATGAGCTTTGTATTGAGTAACATCATTTAAAAGTAGCTAATGTATGGATAGTGGAAAATGGATGATGATAGAAAGATAGGATGATGATGAAATAAGAGTGTGATGGTGATGATTCCCCCTCGAGAGGATAGGCAGGTTGAATGAACATGGGTATGCTCTCAAAATGAAATGATAAGGATGGACAAGATGATTGATGCAAGCTAGGAATTGGATGAAGGAGATGAATTATAAATTATGTTACAAGAAAGTGAACAACCATGATGTTTGATGTAACACTAGACATGATGCACTAGGGTATAAGGACCAAGGTGACAATGTGTCTTGTGCCCCAGTGTAATACAACCTTGTCTAGATACAAGATATGGATATTAGCTAGGAGTAATTCAGATTTGATGCAAATGGGTATGTGTAGGATCATGATGGGCCAAAAAGTGGTGATATGATGGGTATGTGTAGGGTATGTTCCTGATGACATTTTTTTTACCCAAAATTGATGAAATGAAAAGGTTTTTTAAAGGAGATTCTCATTTTTCTGGCAATATAAATTATTCTTTACTTTGAATTGAATAAATAATTATTATTCATTTTCTATTTCAATTATGAATAAATTCTTCATTGATAGGCTTATTGAAAAACATCTATAGTTTTGAAACGATATCACATTTTTTTATTTTGAAATGTGTGTCACATTCTATGCTTTGCATACTATAGGATTGAAAAAGAAATGAATTTCATGAAGTTCTTGACCAAGTGAAGGTGGTCAGACATACATATACTTATTAAAAGTTGTAATAAAAAATTCATAATTAATTATGTACTTGGAATAAAATTCCAAAAAATTATGCATCACATCAGAACATGAGTCCTATACTTATATCTAAAATCTTATAAAAAAATATTATCATTTTATTGTGGTTAGGGTGGTTAGATAGACACCTTGTTATTTTTTCCTTGAAATTTAAGTACTACTACATTGAAATTTCAAATTTTCAACAAATAGATTTTTTTAAAATAAACCAAGTAGTTTAGAAACTACATTCAATTTGTTGTAGATTCTAATCTTACATATTTTTGAAATAATATGGATAACTTATTCATTTTTTTACGTCAAGTTTCCTAAATCTAATTTTTTTGAATTTTGAACATTTAAGGGTTTGGTTTTTACATGATCATTAAACACATGCCCAAATGCAAGAAAAAAATGATAACATGCACAAAGAAGAAAGAAATCATGCAAAAATGATACAAAAAAACAAGGTATTGCCCCTTTCAAGCTGTAAACCAATGAGTAATTGATTGATTGATTGCTAATGATAGATGATGAAGTGTTGTTGTTGAGGGGAACAATATATCCCTAGATCAACAGAAGGATGACTGATTGAATTTGAATGAGTTTACAAAATGATTAGGATCAAGAACAAAGGATGTGATTCGATAATATGGCAATATTGATTGACTTGATTAGTATGGATTAAGGATTGCCTTGCATTTGGATTATTGCTTTGATTGATTCAATTGATTTTATTTGAAGAAGTGGTTTGGAATGATATGATGATTGATTTTATGATTTGATTGGATAAAAGGATGTGATGAATTGAATAGAAGAATTGATGTGATTGATTGATTTGAAGGAGTTGAATTGATGCATTAAATTGCTTTGAAGAATTGATTAAAAGAAATTATTTGGTTTGATTTTATTTCTTGGTTTTTTTATGGATATTTGAATTTTTTGTCTCTTTTCAAGACTTTTTTCCATTTTTTGTATTTTTGGGGATATTTTGATTTTATTTTGATTTTTGGGATGTTTTGATTTTTTGGATTTTTAAAATGTTTTTATTTTTTTGTATTTTTTAAATGGTTTGGTTTTTTGTTTTGGATTATTGAAATTTTTTGGTTTTATTTGGATTTTTTTAAATGTTTTGAGGTGTCAATGGATGAAAATTTGGGTAGCCTGGGTAGCCTTTGTGCTAGATATCAATGACAATGGAAAACCAAGTCTAGGTGCATGGAGATAGCTAGGATTGATGGATGGAAGGGTGGGATTGTTGGATGTTTCTAATATGTGGTTGTCATTGATGTCATTACTATTAGAATTAAAGACACTAGAAGCTAAATATGTCGAGGATATTGAGAATATTGCAATGAAATAAGTTGTAGGCTATAAGTGGTGAAGTGAAGTTCAGTCTATTAGTTATCTTAGTATGTTTATGATCAGAGGTTGTGGATTAAAGGGTTTCTTCTCAAGTATATCTATTTTATGCATGTTAAGTTTTAAACATCCACATGAAGATTTGATTGAGTTTTGAGTAGTTGCGTTCTAGCAATTTTTCTATTGCTTCACTTGGTGTTCTTGATTTAAGATAATGTGATTCTAGTAAGTTCAATTATTTTGGATGCTTCTTTGGTGATCCATGATGTTTTTGGATGTTTCTAGATCATGATATATCCATTTTGCATGTCAGTATTGATCATTGTACTCGCAATTGGTGATTTTCTCTTTCATGTTCATGTTATTCATGTTCATGGTTGGCAGGGTGATGGAAGCATGTTGTGGATCTTCATGAAATAGTTTTTAAAGGTGTTTCATGTTTGAGGATGTTGTTTTGGATCTCCATTATGTTGTGGTGGATATTGGTTGATTCACATTGAAAATTATTTATGTTTTGGGTCAACAATTTGTATATGTTTTTTTTTTGTTGAAGACGACATGTAACAATGTAATCTCTTGTTGCAAATATATATAAGTGATTGTTTATTCCATTTGAAGGAATGCATGTGTATGAGATGATAAAATAATGTTATAATCATTTGAATGTAGAAGCATAGTGTGAAGAAGTGTTCATGTGCTTAATCGAAACTATAATCAGGCATTAGTAGATATTATTTTCTTAGTTCAAAATCCTACATATGTAATTCAAATGTTTCTTTAAGACAATGTGTCTTCCTTTGGGTAGAGAGCCTTGTTGTATTTGAGCAATGAGCTCTAGGGAGTGTGCCTAAATGCATGTGCATTCCCCATTTATTCTTCTTTATAATTTTAACAGGGTATAATCTTATGGACTGACCTCCACTGTGGTTTTTCCCATAATAAGGTTTTCATGTAAAAAGGATTGGTTTTATGTATATTTTTGATATGTTGATGATTTATGCTTTCATGGTTATTAATGATATATGACAATAAGGATTAATAATTTTAATAATTTTAAATTTCTCTGACAACTGATTTACCCCCCTCTTAGCTGTCTACCCTTGTGTTGCCAACAATTAGTATAAGAGAAGGTTCCTTGGAATATGTTTAATAACTTGAGGTGATCTAGGATGGTGAAATATAAGAAGGATAGTCTGATATTTGATGGAACAAATTATTCTCTATGGAAGACTCAAATGGAGTGTCATCTAAGATGCATTGGTGAATCCTACAAGAACATTACAAGGAATAGGTATGTTATCCCACAAAACGGTCCTTCTGTTGTTGTTGAGATTAAGGATGTTGAGTACAATATCAGGGATAAGGAAGCATTGTTGAGTGTTTTGAATAATTCTAAGATGAAGAATGTTATGGATCTAAAGACTTAGTATGAGATCTAGAAAAAGTTGGAAACTTTGTATGAAGGTGATGCTAATGTGAAGATTGTTAATTTGCAAATTCTGAAAGGGAAATATGAAGTGTTGAGAATGGGTGATGAAGAGAACATTAATTCTTTTATGAAAATATTGAATGAACTTGTGTGTTCTATTAGATGTGTTGGTGGATAGCTGGAAGAATCAACGATTATTGCTAAAGTGCTCAAATCCTTGCCTGCTACATACAAATTCAAAGTTACTACTATTGAGGAGCTCTAGAATGTGAAAAATACTACCCAAGACATGTTGATTGGTAAGCTTATTGCTTTTAAGTTGAGTGAATTTTGTGATGCTCTTCCTAAGAGATAATTTACATTGAAGGCTACTACCTCTGAAAGGGATAAATAGAGATATGATCTAGGAGAAAGTTCTTCTAGAAAGATATTCAAGTATGAGGAAGAAATGAGAGATATTGAATAAGAGGAGAGAAAATTGGATGAGCTTGAAGCACTTATTGTAAAAAGAAAAGCTAGAGGACAAGGTAAGTATAAAGGAAAGTTTCCTATTAAATGTTTTTCTTGAAGCAAGATAAGTCATTTTGCATCAAGGTGTTTGAAAAGAGTTTCTAAGTCAAGACCTAACAAGCCTAGATTTCAAAGAAATTGTTATTATGTTGTTGATGAAGGTGTGAAAGATGATGAATATGATAAAGGGAATGCAAGTGAGGATGAATGGGTATTTATTTCTATCAAGGAAAATAATCTTGTGCCTACTAATTATGTTAGTTGCACAAATGTGGAGAAAGCCCTTGCGGTCTAAGTTGAAGAAAAAGATGAATGGGTGATCGACAGTGGATGCTCCCATCATATGACAGGTGATAAAAGTAAGTTTGTGAGCTTGGAAAATTATGATTGTGGTGTTGTGAGATTTGGTGATGACAAAGTAGGTGTAATCCATGGAAGAGAATGCATTTCTCTTGATGGTAAGCATAATGTTGATGATGTCCTATATGTGGAAGGTTTGAATCATAATCTCTTAAGTGTTGGATAGATGGTTGACAAGGGATACAATCTTCAACTCAATGATGGAAAGTGTAGAAGATTAGGCAGTTCCAAAATTGTGATTGCATCAAGCACAAAAAAAAGGTAATATCTTTCACCTGAGTGCTGCTAATAAAAGTTCTCATTTCTCAAGTTGATCAAAGTTGGTTGTGGCATAGGAGAATGTTTCATGTTAACTTTAACAATATTATCAAAATAAGTTCTACTCATGCTATGAAAGATATTCCTAAGTTGATGAAACCTACTAATACCATATGCAAGGAATGTTAGGTGGGGAAGAAAACTAGAATTTCATTTTGAAGCAAACAAAATTATTCAAATGAATTGTTGGAGCTTGTGCATACTGACTTGTGTGGTCCTTATAGAGTAAAATTTTTACAAGGATACAGGTATTTCATGTTTCTTATTGATGATTATTCTACAATTATGTGGGTTACTTTCTTAAGGGATAAATTTGAAACTCTGGAGAAGTTTAATATTTTTAAGGCTATGGTTGGGATAGGGATAGGTCTGAAGATTAAGTGTTTGAGATCGGATGGAGGTGGTGAATTCACTTCCAGTGAGTTTAATTATTTTTGTGAAGAACATGGGGTAAAGAGACAATTATCTTCCCCATAGACCCCTCAGCAAAATAGAGTTGTGGAAAGGAAGAACAAGAAAATTGAAGTCTAAGCTACAAGAACTATGATGCTGGAAGGAAATGTCCCTCATATCTACTGGAGAGAAGTTGTGAGTACTATTTTTTACACTCTCAACTAAGTACAAATCGAAGGTGATACTAGTAATACTCCTTATGATCTATGGTATTTTCATAAACCTATAGTTAGATACTTCAAAATCTTTACGAGTAGATGATTTATCAAAAGATATGAAGATATAGGAAATTTTGATGCTATAAGTGATGAAGGAATCTTTCTTGGTTATTCTACTAAAACTAAGGCCTACTGGTGCCACAATAAGAGATTGAGGAAAATAGTTCAAAGTGGAATTTTCAAGGTTGATGAATACATAATTAGATCATCTAGAGCCTATGGATATGATTTAGATGATTAGAATGATAGTTCAAACAAAGGAAAGAAAGTTCAGGCTTTAAATCAAGTTCAAATAATTCCAGTGAATTAGGAAAATCAAGAGGAAAGAACTAGTGAAAGTGCAGAAGAGAGATCAAAAGAACTTGAAGTTCAAGAACATCCCAAGACTCTAAGGTATGCAAGATTAAATCATTAAAAATATCAGATTATTGGTTATAAGAACAAAGGTGTCTAGACTAGGAGAAAAATTGTAGAAGAATACTGTTTGATTTCAAAGACTGGGCCTACTAGTGTGAATGAATCATTCAAAGATGAAAATTCGGTGGAAGCAATGAAAGAACAACTATTGTAGATTGAGAAAAATGATACATGGATTCTTATTCCTAGACCCAAGGAGATAAATGTAATTGGAACTAAATGGGTCTTTAGAAACAAACTTAATGAGCAAGGTGAAGTTGTTAGAAACAAAGCAATACTGATATGTAAAGGATATTCTCAGATGGAAGGAATTGACTTTGAAGAAAATTTTACTCCTGTTGCTAGGATTGAAGCTATGAGACTATTTCTTGCTTATGCTACTTACAAAAACTGCAAAGTTTATTAGATGGATGTCCAGTCAACATTTCTAAATAGTGAATTGAAAGAAGTGTATGTTAAGCAACCTGATAGATTTCAATTGACTGATCAGGGAGATAAGGTTTGTCAGTTGAAGAAAGCATTGTATGGACTTAAGCAAGCCCCTAGAGCATGGTATTCTAGATTGGATAAATATTTTTTGAAGCTTGGATTTATGAAAGGTACTGCTAATAGTAATCTATATTTCAAGATTGATCATGATAAAGATTTGATAGTTGAAGTCCTTGTTGATGATATCTTTTTTGGAGGAGATGATTGTTTGTGTATGAATTTTTTTGATGAGATGTGGACTAATTTTGAGATGTCTATGATTGGAGACATGAATTTCTTTTTGGTATTGCAAATTATTCAATTACATAAAGGGATCTTTATATCTCAGTCCAAGTATATGAAATAATTTTTGAAGTTTGGTATAGAAGATTCAAAGATAGTTGGTACACCTATGGTGACCAGATGTAAGTTGACACAAGATGATGATTCACCTAAGGTAAATCAGACTAGATACATATCAATGATTGGTCGAATGCTTTATTTGACTCAAACTAGACCTGATATCATGAATGTTGTATGTATTGTTGTAAGATTTCAAGTTGATCCTAAGGAATCTCATGTGACTGCTATGAAGAGGATTTTTAGATACTTGAAGGGGACAATCAATTGTGGCCTATGGTATCCTAAAGATCATGATCTTACTTTGAGTGCTTTTATTGATGTTGATTGGGTAGGAGATGTGAATGAGAGAAACATACTAGTGGTGGTGTATTTTTCATGGGTAAGAAACTAATTTCATGTTTAAGTAAGAAGCAAAATGACATTTCTTTATCTATTGCAAAGGAAAAATACATTATTGTTGCTAACAATTGTACTCAAGTATTGTGGATGACACAAATATTGAAAGATATTAGAGTCAAGTGTATGATGAACCTATTGCTATATTCTGTGATAATTCAAGTGCAATTAGCATTTATAATAATTTGGTGTTGCATTCAAAGAACAAGCATATATCTATCAAGTTTCACTTTTTGAGAGAGAAGGTGAGTGAAAAGGAAGCCAGATTGGAGTATGTTCCCACTAAGGAACAAATTGTAGACATCTTTACCAAGCCATTTCCTAAGGACACATTTGAGTATCTCAAAGGGAATCTAAGTGTTATTACCCCTCCTAATCAAAACTAAGATGCAATGAATTGCATCAGTTTATGCATTTCATAGTTATATCTAGATCCAGATTGATGATGTGGTGGTTGCTACTTAGGGGGAGTAGTCAGATGTTCAGATATGTGGCTAAGAGATTATGTGGAGAAAAGAGATACTTTTCATTAATGTCAAAGGGGGAGAAGAGTCATGTGAAAAACTTTTTGGGGAGAATATTCATGTGAAAGTGTTGAGGACAAAAGAGTTAGAACCTAATGGGGAGAAAACTATGAAGAGATAGTTGCATTGATGGTGTTTTTAAAATCATGTGCTTCCATCAAAGCCAAAGGGGGAGATTTTTGGATGTTGTTGATATTTGGTTGTCATTGATTTCAACACTATTGGCCTTAAAGACATTAGAAGTTGTATAGGTCGAGGATATTGAGAAAATTGTAATTGAATAAGTTGCAAGTTATCAGTGGTGAAGTGAAGTTCAGTATGTTGGTTAGCTCAGTATGTTGGTGATTAGAGGTTGTGGATTAAAGGGTTTCTTGTAGAGTATATCTAGTTTATCCACATGAGTTTTAGAGATTTGCATGAAGATTTGATTGATTTATGAGTAGTTGTGCTCTAACAGGTTTTCTATTGCAAATTTGGTATTCTTCATTAAAGATAATGTGATTCCAATAAGTTCAGCTATTGTGGATGCTTCTCTAGTGATTCATGATGTTTGTGGATATTTCTAGATCATGTTCTATCTTTTTTCCACATTCGCATTGATTGTTGTGCTTACGATTGATGATTTTCTCTTGCATGTTCATATTTTTCATGTTCATGGTTGATAGCGCGATGGTAGCGTGTTGTGGATCTTCATGGAATAATTTTTTAAGGTGTTTCATGTTCGAGGATGTTGTTTTGGATCTTCATTATGTTGTGTCCAATATTGGTTGATTCACATTGAAAATTATTTATGTTTTGGGCTGACAGTTTGTATATGTTTTATTATTTTGTTGAAGCTAACATGTACCTATATAGTCGTAAAATGGACCCTTCCCATTTTCATGGTCTTTTAGGTCTTGTTTCATAGTGTTGGAACAATGTTGCTGTAATTTTATAATTTATCTTGGCTTGAACATGGTTATTTTGGGGCTATCATTCAAAGAACAACATCGTGTGAAGGTATTGTGAAGTGTTATAGGACATTTCTACATTCTTATAGACTCTATTTAATGTAATTCACCTAAAAACTACCTTTTCATTCATCAACAAGTCCTATTTTGAATTGTTGTAAGGTATTGTAACAAGATTTCATGCTTTTCTAGGCATATTTTCCCTATTTACACCCTTCTCATTCTTTATTTTGTCTCTTTCTGCCCTCATATGCTTATATTAAGTGTATCATTCACCAAGGGTGGCGAATGAGTCCCCCTTGGCCCCAAATTCAAAATATTTCAAAATTTCTTTTAGGATTTTACTCAAATTCACTTCATGTCAGCCTGTGATGAGGTATGAATGAATACTAAGGCACAAGATTTGTATTAATATGTATTTTAACCTCATTTTACATATCCTAACTCATTCAAGCATTCAATCACAAATTCACTCAAGCAATCAAGCATTTTGCATCATCAATTCAAAGTGAAGGTGGTCAGACATACATATACTTATTAAAAGTTGTAATACAAAATTCATAATTAATTATGTACTTGGAATAAAATTCCAAAAAATTATGCATCACATCAGAACATGAGTCCTATACTTATATCTAAAATCTTATAAAAAAATATTATCATTTTATTGTGGTTAGGGTGGTTACATAGACACCTTGTTATTTTTTCCTTGAAATTTAAGTACTACTACATCGAAATTTCAAATTTTCAACAAATAGATTTTTTTAAAATAAACCAAGTAGTTTAGAAACTACATTCAATTTGTTGTAGATTCTAATCTTACATATTTTTGAAATAATATGGATAACTTATTCATTTTTTTACGTCAAGTTTCCTAACTCTAATTTTTTTGAATTTTGAGGAGTGGATGGAAGGTGAAAAGATTTGGGGTTGTCCAAGTGCATGATACCTCTTTAATGAAGAAAGAATCTCATTGAAGAAGGGAGGTACACTCCACACCTCCCCATCCAAAAGGGTTGCATGTTGAAAATGCTATATAGTGGGGGAGGAAGAATGAGTAGGGTGTTACCCACTTCTCCTTTTGGGGAACTTGAGTGGAGAGGGTAAAATGAAGGAGAAAAGGAGAGGAGACCATCTCCTTGTGAAGATAGAGCTCAAGATGGCTAGATTGGAGTGGAAAGAAGGAAAAAGAATTTCAGCCCTTTCCTAAAGAAAGAAAAGAAAGAAAGATAAGTTCTACTTTCACCCTTCCTTGATTCATTGTTGTAGGATGTGAGCATGTAATATGAATCATTGTTGAATATGGTGAGTGGAGGGACATGGACATGCAATTTTGTTGTTATGGTATTTTATCCCTCTTTGTAAATTTGAGATGACTCCATTCATCACCTTGGAGTTATTAGATTCTTGCTCGGGGGTATGGCTAGAGCCCACGAGGCTCCATGATGCCATTACGGTAGGGTGGAGAGCAAGTCATTATTCAGTTGTGTGCTAAACATTGTAGTTTTAAATATTTCCCTTTTTTTGTAATAATTGGAAGCTTATATATATCACATTTGTATCATGTTGCAAATAAAAGTTGAAGTATTCTATGGGATTGTATGAAAGGCTGTGCTAAGCATATATACAGTGATAATACTATGATTGTGTAGTAGTAAGAAAGATGGTTGTTTTGTTATTTCAATACAGTAGTGATTATTTCTGTTGTGTTAAGAGTTTTTGTTTTATTTTTTTTTATTTTTTTTTATTTTAAAGAAAGAACAAAGTACTGGTATATATCTTACAATAGAAAGAGATTATGAATTCAAATATGAATTGTTAGAATGGAAAGAAAAGAGGGAACTTATTGAAATCACTACTTCAAATTAGTATAATAAAAAAATAAAATAAAAAAATTTCAGTACATATATATGGATTGTGGGTTCCATACATTAATTCGGCCTTGTATGGCTCGTAGGTTTCCTTCGATAGGTCACTATCTGAAAATGTAACTCTTTCATTAGTGTTGTGTTGTCCCTTCTCTTTTTCTGTAAAATTGTACTATATGAAGTCTTCAGGGAAAAAAATAATAATAATAATAAGCTAAGTATAACACTTGCAAACCAAAGTCTCAACCCAGGTCATTGGGCTCAGCGTTTAGCTTGGCACCAACCCTCTGGCACTTCTGCCTCTCAAATCGAGTAGTAGTAGTTTATCTCTTTGGCTGTGGGTTTTGTATCCATATGCACGCACTCCTACCAAACTTTGTTTAGATTTCCATGTATGGTGTAGGCTTGACCTATGCATCAAATAAAGGAATGAAGTTGGATTAAATATAAACATTCAGAAAATTTAAGTTCCAGCAACGAGGACGATAGGCTAGGCCAAGCCCAATTGCCAACAATCTCTTTTTGGAGGACTTGGCCATGCCCTTCCAAACAATAGTTTGCAATAGAGATGTTGGTTTTAATGGGGCAGGTCATGGCTTCCACAGTGAGAATTCAACCCATTCTCCTCAGCCTAATGCACCCTACAAGCAAACAAAAAAAACAGAGACGCCATCTAATCAGCTAAGCAGCTTTTAAACCAAAAATGAATTGAAAAAAAAAATAGAAGAAACAAAAGAAAAACACTGAAACCGTGGTAGGTAACTTACCTTAGGAAATTGCAGTCGTGTCATGCTATTATCTTTGCAGAAAATGAAAGAAAAGATATCATAAATATCACTTCCATATATTAGCCATGCTATCCAAAAGTAGTTGTGAAGTTTATCCCGTATCTTTTTCCTTAGATATTTGATTCTAAGCTTGAGGCAAGATAATTGGTTTAATTGTAAGATCAAGTTGTTGTCAGGTGTTTGGTGGGAAAAGCTTTTATGTGAGGCAAGTGCTATCATTAATGGCCATCCATTAGTCCGTTGGTTTATCTTGGGCATCGCGTATGATCTTGACATTTTTCTCTCAGAATAATGGCCCATACCATTTTAAATGCCAGTACGACTTAAGTCTGAAATCGACTCAGTAGCTGGTGGTTAGGTTCACATTTATTAGCAGTCTCATCTTTTAGTCAGCATGTTGGTAAATATACTTGTAGAATGTCAGTTTGGCTGGACGTGACTTTAGGGTGTGAAAACTGCAAGAGTAATATTTTCCTTTGGCCCAACTGTAGAAGTGCCTGTTGCACGAACTTCGATCTTAAACTTTGGCACAAGCGTTGCAACAAGGCTTGACCAGATTAGTACATAATTGAGATTGGTGCAGCCTCTGTTAATGGCGTTGCTGTTGCTTATTTAATAAAATGGTTAGTATTGAATAAGTAATGATTCCTTTGATCACACAGATTAAAAACGGATAATAATTTTATCTTATTTTTACAGGAAAGTGGTGATTAATTAGCATGTAAGTTGTAAAGGATGCACTATTGAATTAAGTGAATTAGTAACAAAATTTTGATCAATAATTGCAATGTTAATTATAACTGTTTTTGTGTGTCTATTTGTATGGAAAGTTTCTAATTATGGCTTCCAAATTGGTGCCAGTTAAATATATATGTATTCTTATAATGTTCATAAGATTCAGCATTTTAAATTTCTGAATGATTGTCTATTATCGATAATCTTGGAACTCCAATATTTTAAAATGTTCATATTCAAAATCATAGCAATATTATTATTAATGGTAATTTATGGGATAATGTTATTGATGCTGGAACTAATTAGTTTTGCAAGGTAAGAATTCAATTAGTCAGGGTAATGTTATGGTTAATACGTCATAGTGAATATAAGGGTGTGAATGTTAGAGTTGAAGTAGTTTAATAACAGCAACGATTGATAGAATAATGTAATGCAAATTTAAATATTTAGGTAATATCGGTCCGTTATTTGTATTTGTAACCATATTTTTATTCATGAGTGAGTTAAGGCTGCCGTTATTTCTGGCTTGCATAAATGTTTCGCCCAATAGTAAAAAAAATAAAGTAAAATTAAATAAATAATAAATAAAAATAAGTAAATCACTACACACCCCCTTTATACTTTTGACGCAAAAAAAAAACCTTGGCAATTGAGGCTGCTATCATTGGTATTGCAATTAATGTAGTCACACTAATCCTTGCCAAATGTTACAGAAGTATGGGCAGCTATTTGTTCCAAAGCTAAATTTTTAAAAATAGTTCTTCCCCATATTCACTGTAGTAAATAGTAAATGCCTGATAAGATCTCACATAATTTATTATGGGAGGTTCTTCTTATTACCTTCATTCATTTAAATAAAAATAGAAGATTAAATTTGCAATTCATAAACTGTTTAAATGAGTTGATTCGTGAACAGACAAAATTATGTTATTTTATTTTGCTGTGGGATGTGGAAAGCAGTTTGCATTGCAAAATAACATAATAATAATATCTACGATATTGTAAATATTATTATTGGCAATTGAATATAAATAGCGTTATTCTTATTATAAAATAATAGAAACAATAGTATTGCATAATGATAGTTGAATAATTGTTGTAGTGGTTAAATGGTGATAAAAATTATAACTGTAACATTATTGATTAATCTTGGGTAATAACATTGTTGTTAGGTTTAACCGTAATTCAAATAATAATAATAGTAATGCAATAAACGAAAATAAGTAATATTTGTATTAAAGAGTTCTTATGCAAATGGTATATTTATCACAATAACTAAATTATACCAAAAGAAATCCTAAATAATGTTATTATTGTGGTTGATTTTGTAGTAATAAAATTACTTTTGTAATAGGAAAGTAAATACTATTGTTATTATAGAAAGATTATTCTGAGAGTATATGTGAACATCATTATTCACGATTAGTTATTTATTTGATGTTATTATTTATATTTAGATGAAAATAATTTTAGTAAGGTAAATTGAGATTAAACAATTAAGAAAAAGGGGTAATTTGGGAGTAACTATTAATATAATTATCCACGGGTTAGTTATTTATATTATTCTTTTTTTTATTTAGATGGAAGTAATTTTAGTAAGGTAAAGTGAGATTAAAAATAATAATAAGTAAAATTGTTGTTAGAAGTGAATCTATTCCCTTGATACTGTTAATGATTAAATGGCTTAAATTGTTATTTAAGATTAAATGGTAATGATTAAATATTGTAAACTTAGGTTAATCATGATCATCATTATAAGCTTATTGAGTTAGTTATAATGTTTATATGAGATAATTAATAATATTACCAATGATCAAATTGTTGATTTAGAGGACAATATGGTTTTAAGAGTTATATGTTGGTTTTACTCTATTATAATAATAATATTGGTATGGAGTAATAAAAGGTGACACTAATATCTCTTGGTATTAAGGAATATTTGGTTTTCAAGTAAACTAATAGTATTATTATAAAAAGAATTAATAATAATAGTAATGGTAAAATCGGTAAATTATAAATACTAAAAGGGCAGTATAGTATTGGGATATAATTAATGGTACACATTATCTCAATAATATTATTTTATAAATAAATAAAGTTATTGTTATTATCTTAGTTAACTAAAAATAAATAAAAATGTATTAATGTTAAATTGAGATTTGAGAATAATTGTATTATGATAGCTAAATAGTAAGCCTACTATTGGCTTATCATTTTAATATTAAAAATAACATATGTAATGTATTTGATTAAATATCATTATTATCACTATTGAATTATTGTTAATGAATAATGTTATCACGATCTTGGAGAATGAATTAATGTATAAAGTTATATTGTCAACTTTAAAAAAAAAAATGTTGCATTTTCTAGTGAAAATTTTTAGGCATGACACTTGGTATCAGAGCCCTAGGTTGCAACTCTAGGGAGCTCTGGGAATAAATTAGGCATTACGTATTGTGTGTATGCAAAACACCTTGTGCTAGTTAGAATAAAATGTTAAATCTAAAGGGCTCGCATGGTGTGATACATGAGAACTTAGTTTAAACATATGACCTAAATAAGGTTGTAAAGTACTAAATGATGAAGAAGTGACTATTATAGATGGGTCAAGCAAGCAACTAATTAAGGGATTCAATTTTTAAAAGAAACTCAAGACTAAACATGGTGGCTTAATAGGGTGAATGCCTAGATCCCATATTAAACAAATTAACTAGGGTTACGACATTAATCTAGCTTGTTGTTATCAAATTTCCTTACAACCTTAAATGGGGAATAATTGAGTTATGAGGCATAGTCCTTGTTATAAATGCCAGACTAGAGTAATAGGACATACTGAGGTGTATCATTAAGTAAATATTAGTTTGTTGAATTTTAAGGCCATAATTTTTCAATACAATAATAAGGTAATTTCCAAAAGTTATGGGCATTTGAAGTGCAACATATATTTTTTAGAAACTTTAGTGTGAAGAAAGGATAGAACATCATAATTATATTTGGAATCATGTAACTCATCAAAAAGTTTATGAACCTCGAAAATGATTAAGTGTGTTGAGGGTTGCAATTAAATAAGTTTAAATTTATAAACTCTTAAATTGATTAAATATAACACCCTTGAACTGGGTGTTATGTGTAATTTAAGTACCTGTATAGCGAGATTTAAAATCTTGTCAAAAAAAAATAAAAAAATTGAAACTGAACCCTTAAGGTGAAGGTTGTTAGACATAAATTTAAGGGCTTGAACTCATAAATTGGTATTAATACATGTATGAAATTTTATCTTGTATGCCTTAGGGCATGATTTTTCCTAGGCCTTAACCTATTAACCAAAGATCTTGATTTACATATAAGTGTATAAGGGTTGATTTCATGAAGCAACAAATCATTCATTTTGGGTGTGATAGGTAATGATTTCATGGATGATGTCATCAAATAATAGTCAAAATCTTGCATTATATAGTAAGTCCAATTTATAAAAGTGGTCAAAATCAAAATATTCACCTTGACTTAAATGGTGAAACTTTAAAGTTATTTAAGCACACGTCTAAGTAAATGATGGCCTAGTAAACATGATAGAACTATAAGCTAACAAACCCTTGTGCTCTATTATTTAAAGATTAAATATTTAACAAAGCAAGATGATTTCTAGGAGTCGAGTCAAAGGTGAGAATGTGTTGAAAGTTACAACTATGACAAGATTGGTGGAAATTGATTTAGGTAATGTGAAAATAATTTCCTTCTAGTAATTGAGTCTAAAACCTTGGGAAAGATACCTTGTCAAATATGCAATTGGAGTGACAACATTACTTAGGGCACACACCATAACTACTTCCTTATACATAGCTAAGAACTAAAGACTTATTGGTACAAAAATAAGAAAGGAAACTTGTCATAAAGGAAGTAATAATGAAATCAATTAGGTGTTGACCTTGAAGGTTGTATACATGCTGCATGGATTGAATAATCAATTGTATGAAGATCTATAAATTGAGTAATGAATTATGTGTGATTCACAGTGCAAAAAGTTAAACTGTATAGATAAGAGACACTAAAGTAGACTTGTAAAACTTTCAACTAATGTGCATTTTCTACCATTGACCATATTTACTCTTTGAGGTAAAATTAATTACACTTGAATGCAAAGGAGAAATCTTAAAGGTAGATAGAAATTTCAAGACTTCTACTCATTATGCATTTTTCTGAGGTTAAATAGAATTGTGATTGTAACAATGATGATTACAACATGTGAGTAAATAGTTTAGATTTAGATAGCGAAATGCAAGAATTGTAAAATATATTAATGGGTTGTGAGAATTACTATTCCACGAGTTATTATGTGTTTTATGCATCAAGTGTGTTTTCTTTTCTCATATATTTCCATGTTTCAAATGAAAATAGTTGACTACTTTCCCTATTAAGTGAGAAATCTTCCTTTACAGGTTGTGAAAAATATAGTGGAATTACCCATATTGATATGTTAATGAACATAACAAACATAGTTGAATGAAAGAAGAATAATGGTATGGATAAATATAGAAAACCGATCTTGATCATATATGTGATGTCAAACACTTAGTAAGATGGGAAGTGTGGTGTACCATGTATTGGTAAATTCTAGGAAAATGGAGTAATATACATAAGCTACATTTGTGCATCAACTAGTGATTCCTTTTACCTATGCAAAGTGAGTAGATATGTACAAAATTAAGAAGCAAAGTGAATATTGTTTAAAGAAAAATAAGTGTATGTAAGTGAATTGATTTTATTCTACAATATGGTGAATTTCACAAAGTGTATTATGTTATGACATGTGAAGTGAAAACCAGTAAATGTGTTGTGTCCCAAGTATGAGATACATGGTATTTGACTTGGGATAAGGGTGGTGGACATCTAGTATGATCCCCTATATGTACCCTTTGTGATGGCCTTTATGTAAGCTAGCTAGTTGTGAGTTCAAATAAATGTGTTATGTGTATAAGTGTGTCTATTAAATGAAATGTTATGTATTCCTTTGTGTTAGTTTTATTTCTATGTTAAATGTGTACCCCTAGTGTTTGGTTCCCCCCTTATGGGAGTGCGATGCCAGCTAGTGTGAATAAGGGTTGAGAGGCACATGTTCTACCATCGGGAAATTATGAGCTCAGGGCATTGTCCCTAATCCTGACAAAGGATCTATGTCGAGTCATTGTAATCCTCCCATGGATGTTGATCGTGGCCTACTCCCTCACATATGAGAGCCACGCTTGTTGGTTCATAGTGCAAACCTATTCCCTAATGTTTATAACCCATGGGTAAAGGATGGAATTTTATGGACCACCAGTTACTTATATTTATGTGGTCAGGGACCACCAATGATGTAGATTTTGTGGTCAGGGACCACCAGTTATTCATATTTTTGTGGTCAGGGACCACCAGTTATTGCATGCTATTATACTTATGTGGTTAGAGAACCACCATTCCCCTCCTCCCCTTAGGTGGCTTATCAAGTCACATGGTGCTCGTAATGTGCAGTTTTTATTGTTGGAATATGAATTATTGGTAATTCTTGATTGATGTTTTATTTTATTATGCACCAGCAGTGTGGAATTTTGCATTTATTTTATTAGGCTATTTAGCCATTTGAAGGTTGTTATAGTCCAAATTTCCTCAAGGACTTATTTAATTTCATTTTTGAATTAAGATTGGAATTTGAAATGTAGCTACAATTGATCTTTATTTGGTTTTCTCTTGAGGTTATAATTTTATGTTTTATTGAAACATTGGTTTATGATCTTATGATTTCTCGACTTGAGGCTTTCTTAATGTTTTTCTAACTACTGGTAAACATGGTGTAATGTGACATATGTAAACTGCCATATCCCAGGGGGGTTCCCTGGCAGGTCATATAGGGGAGTAGATGCGCTGGGGAATTATTGTTGAAAAGGGGTTGTGAATGGGACTGGTATGGGACGGTCATTAATCCATTCTTCCCCTCATTCTATGATTATTCTTATCTATTGGAGGATACCTTAGAGAAGGGCCTCAAGTGGTATCCAAGTATATCCATCCTTGTAAACCCCATTGAACCTTGTGATGTGAGTTATGTATAATTGTTGTGACGTATGCGTAAATTTTCAAATAAATGACATGTGAAAGTACTTGACTATTACGTGAGAAAGAAAGTGACAAATAAAATTGAGACTACTATTTTTGAGACATGAATTGATATTAGGACAAAAATATTTTCTAACATCATGAGTGATGTTTATGATGCAAAAGAAAACCTTGAAGGGTATCCAAGGATGTTAAAAATTTGGATATATGTTGATTTCAAAAATATTAACTACATGGATGGCTACTAACATTTGTTATAATGTGACTATATTTTGAATAAATGTTCTATGGTGGAAAATTTTGTTCTGAGCATTTAGATCTTTGATTCATGAAAGGGATTAATTTAATGTGTGCTTAATGGTTCAATGCTATCATTTCTTCATCAAGAAAGTATAGTAGTTCATATTCTAATATATTTATGTGCATTGCTATATTGAGATTTATTTTCCTGACCTTAATGACTTCCAGGAGGAAGTCTAAGCTAAGGGGAGGGGGATGTAAGACCCCGTTTCACATGTGATTAATGCTAAACCTAATTTGTGATATGATTTTCTTAAAATAATGATTAGATATATTGTGGATGATAAATAAGGTGATCTTTTGGAAAAATCCTTGTAATTTCATTTTGACATTATGTTCTATTGTCACTACCATGAAGGTGGTATACACTAGTATACTATGGAATACATATTGAGATTTAAATGGATTATTATATGGTTAAAGTTTAGAATATTCAGCTAATAGATTAATGTGATATGCAATGTTACTTATGAACGTGTTAGTAATGTGCAGGAAGGCAACAATGTTAGCATGAGAAGGGAGGACCATTGAGAGCAAATCAAAAGACATCTTCTTGAGGATATAAAGTTAATATGTTGATAGATTAAGAGGCGAAGGTTGATATTAAAGGTATAATTTATTTTGGTTATAAGAATATTTAATTATGTGGGTTAGGGGTTAGGAACCCTTACCCAAGTGTGAAACTCGGATAGATCTTTAAGTGGGTCTTTAAAGAGGGTTGTTGGTCAAATTACTTGGTTGAGATACAAAAATAAACCCCCTAGGGTCTATACCTTAGTGGTAGGGGTCAAGTGGGCATGCAATAGGGTCCCAAGGACATGATTTGACTCTTGAAAAGTCCCCATAATGAAGAGTGACGAATTTTGAGGAGAGGATGGAAGGTGAAAAGATTTGGGGTTGTCCAAGTGCATGATACCTCTTTAATGAAGAAAGAATCTCATTGAAGAAGGGAGGTACACTCCACACCTCCCCATCCAAAAGGGTTGCATGTTGAAAATGCTATATAGTGGGGTAGGAAGAATGAGTAGGGTGTTACCCACTTCTCCTTTTGGGGAACTTGAGTGGAGAGGGTAAAAAGAAGGAGAAAAGGAGAGGAGACCATCTCCTTGTGAAGATAGAGCTCAAGATGGCTAGATTGGAGTGGAAAGAAGGAAAAAGAATTTCAGCCCTTTCCTAAAGAAAGAAAAGAAAGAAAGATAAGTTCTACTTTCACCCTTCCTTGTTTCATTGTTGTAGGATGTGAGCATGTAATATGAATCATTGTTGAATATGGTGAGTGGAGGGACATGGACATGCAATTTTGTTGTTATGGTATTTTATCCCTCTTTGTAAATTTGAGATGACTCCATTCATCACCTTGGAGTTATTAGATTCTTGCTCGGGGGTATGGCTAGAGCCCACGAGGCTCCATGATCCATTACGGTAGGGTGGAGAGAAGTCATTATTCAGTTGTGTGCTAAACATTGTAGTTTTAAATATTTCCCTTTTTTTGTAATAATTGGAAGCTTATATATATCACATTTGTATCATGTTACAAATAAAAGTGGAAGTATTATATGGGATTGTATGAAAGATTGTGCTAAGCATATATACAGTGATAATACTATGATTGTGTAGTAGTAAGAAAGATGGTTGTTTTGTTATTTCAATACAGTAGTGATTATTTCTGTTGTGTTAAGAGTTTTTGTTTTTTTTATTTTTTAATTTTTTTTAAAGAAAGAACAAAGTATTGGTATATATCTTACAACAGAAAGAGATTATGAATTCAAATATGAATTGTTAGAATGGAAAGAAAAGAGGGAACTTATTGAAATCACTACTTCAAATTAGTATAATAAAAAAATAAAATAAAAAATTTCAGTACATATATATGGATTGTGGGTTCCATACATTAATTCGGCCCTGTATGGCTCGTAGGTTTCCTTCGATAGGTCACTATCTGAAAATGTAACTCTTTCATTAGTGTTGTGTTGTCCCTTCTCTTTTTCTATAAAATTGTACTATATGAAGTCTTCAGGGAAAATAATAATAATAATAATAAGCTAAGTATAACACTTGCAAACCAAAGTATCAACCCAGGTCATTGGGCTCAGTGTTTAGCTTGGCACCAACCCTCTGGCACTTCTGCCTCTCAAATCGAGTAGTAGTAATTTATCTCTTTGGCTGTCGGTTTTGTATCCATATGCACACTCTCCTACCGAACTTTGTTTAGATTTCCATGTATGGTGTAGGCTTGACCTATGCATCAAATAAAGGAATGAAGTTGGATTAAATATAAACATTCAAAAATTTAAGTTCCAGCAACGAGGATGGCAGCTAGGCCAAGCCCAATTGCCAACAATCTCTTTTTGGAGGACTTGGCCATGCCCTTCCAAACAATAGTTTGCAATAGAGATGTTGGTTTTAATGGGGCAGGTCATGGCTTCCACAGTGAGAATTCAACCCATTCTCCTCAGCGTAATGCACCCTGCAAGCAAACAAAAAAAACAGAGACGCCATCTAATCAGCTAAGTAGCTTTTAAACCAAAAATGAATTGAAAAAAAAAAAATAGAAGAAACAAAAGAAAAACACTGAAACCGTGGTAGGTAACTTACCTTAGGAAATTGTAGTCGTGTCATGCTATTATCTTTGCAGAAAATGAAAGAAAGGATATCATAAATATCACTTCCATATATTAGCCATGCTATCCAAAAGTAGTTGTGAAGTTTATCCCGTATCTTTTTCCTTAGCTATTCGATTCTAAGCTCGAGGCAAGATAATTGGTTTAATTGTAAGATCAAGTTGTTGTCAGGTGTTCGGTGGGAAAAGCTTTTATGTGAGGCAAGTGCTATCATTAATGGCCATCCATTAGTCCGTTGGTTTATCTTGGGCATCGGGTATGATCTTGACATTTTTCTCTCAGAATAATGGCCCATACCATTTTAAATGCCAGTACGACTTAAGTCTGAAATCGACTCAGTAGCTGGTGGTTAGGTTCACATTTATTAGCAGTCTCATCTTTTAGTCAGCATGTTGGTAAATATACTTGTAGAATGTCAGTTTGGCTGGACGTGACTTTAGGGTGTGAAAACTGCAAGAGTAATATTTTCCTTTGGCCCAACTATAGAAGTGCCTGTTGCACAAAATTCGATCTTAAACTTTGGCACAAGCGTTGCAACAAGGCTTGACCAGATTAGTACATAATTGAGATTGGTGCAGCCTTTGTTAATGGCGTTGCTATTGCTTATTTAATAAAATGGTTAGTATTGAATAAGTAATGATTCCTTTGATCACACAAATTAAAAACGGATAATAATTTTATCTTATTTTTACAGGAAAATGGTGATTAATTAGCATGTAAGTTGTAAAGGATGCACTATTGAATTAAGTGAATTAGTAACAAAATTCTGATCAATAATTGCAATGTTAATTATAACTATTTTTGTGTGTCTATTTGTATGGAAAGTTTCTAATTATGGCTGCCAAATTGGTGCCAGTTAAATATATATGTATTCTTATAATGTTCATAAGATTCAGCATTTTAAATTTCTGAATGATTGTCTATTATCGATAATCTTGGAATTCCAATATTTTAAAATGTTCATATTCAAAATCGTAGCAATATTATTATTAATGGTAATTTATGGGATAATGTTATTGATACTGGAACTAATTAGTTTTGCAAGGTAAGAATTCAATTAGTCAGGGTAATGTTATGGTTAATACATCATAGTGAATATAAGGGTGTGAATGTTAGAGTTGAAGTAGTTTAATAACAGCAACGATTGATAGAATAATGTAATGAAAATTTAAATATTTAGGTAATATCGGTCCGTTATTTGTATTTGTAACCATATTTTTATTCATGAGTGAGTTAAGGCTGCCGTTATTTCTGGCTTGCATAAATGTTTCGCCCAATAGTAAAAAAAATAAAGTAAAATTAAATAAATAATAAATAAAAATAAGTAAATCACTACACACCCCCTTTATACTTTTGACGCAAAAAAAACCTTGGCAATTGAGGCTGCTATCATTGGTATTGCAATTAATGTAGTCACACTAATCCTTGCCAAATGTTACAGAAGTATGGGCAGCTAAATGAGTTGATTCGTGAACAGACAAAATTATGTTATTTTATTTTGCTGTGGGATGTGGAAAGCAATTTGCATTGCCAAATAACATAATAATAATATCTACGATATTGTAAATATTATTATTGGCAATTGAATATAAATAGCGTTATTCTTATTATAAAATAATAGAAACAATAGTATTGCGTAATGATAGTTGAATAATTGTTGTATTGGTTAAATGGTGATAAAAATTATAACTGTAACATTATTGATTAATCTTGGGTAATAACATTGTTGTTAGGTTTAACTGTAATTCAAATAATAATAATAGTAATGCAATAAACAAAAATAAGTAATATTTGTATTAAAGAGTTCTTATGCCAATGGTATATTTATCACAATAACTAAATTATACCAAAAGAAATCCTAAATAATGTTATTATTGTGGTTGATTTTGTAGTAATAAAATTACTTTTGTAATAGGAGAGTAAATACTATTGTTATTATAGAAAGATTATTCTGAGAGTATATGTGAACATCATTATTCACGATTAGTTATTTATTTGATGTTATTATTTATATTTAGATGAAAATAATTTTAATAAGGTAAATTGAGATTAAACAATTAAGAAAAAGGGGTAATTTGGGAGTAACTATTAATATAATTATCCACGGGTTAGTTATTTATATTATTCTTTTTTTTATTTAGATGGAAGTAATTTTAGTAAGGTAAAGTGAGATTAAAAATAATAATAAGTAAAATTGTTGTTAGAAGTGAATCTATTCCCTTGATACTGTTAATGATTAAATGGCTTAAATTGTTATTTAAGATTAAATGGTAATGATTAAATATTGTAAACTTAGGTTAATCCTGATCATCATTATAAGCTTATTGAGTTAGTTATAATGTTTATATGAGATAATTAATAATATTACCAATGATCAAATTGTTGATTTAAAGGACAATATGGTTTTAAGAGTTATATGTTGGTTTTACTCTAGTATAATAATAATATTGGTATGGAGTAATAAAAGGTGACACTAATATCTCTTGGTATTAAGGAATATTTGGTTTTCAAGTAAACTAATAGTATTATTATAAAAAGAATTAATAATAATAGTAATGGTAAAATCGGTAAATTATAAATACTAAAAGGGCAGTATAGTATTGGGATATAATTAATGGTACACATTATTTCAATAATATTATTTTATAAATAAATAAAGTTATTGTTATTATCTTAGTTAACTAAAATTAAATAAAAATGTATTAATGTTAAATTGAGATTTGAAAATAATTGTATTATGATAGCTAAATAGTAAGCCTACTATTGGCTTATCATTTTAATATTAAAAATAACATATGTAATGTATTTGATTAAATATCATTATTATCACTATTGAATTATTGTTAATGAATAATGTTATCATGATCTTGGAGAATGAATTAATGTATAAAGTTATATTGTCAACTTTAAAAAAAATAAAATGTTTCATTTTCTAGTGAAAATTTTTAGGCATGACATGGTTGTATATATGTATTTTGTGTAATTAATGGCTCTTTGCTTCCTTTTTGTTGTTTGTTTGTTGTTTCTTTCTTTCTTTATGTTTCCTTTTTTCTTTTGTGTCTATTTTTGTCTTCTTTGGGGATTCTCTTTTCTTTCCATCTTAAAACATTGGGGTTGTTATTCAAAGAATGTTGTGGGCACTAGGAGAGAAATTGGTTTAAGCATTTTTGGGCATATGTGTCGAAATATTTTGTTCTAAAGCTCATGCCTTATGGTCATTTTAGCATGAGTCTGAAGGTTATTAGGAGTAAGGTATATTGTAGATAACCTCCTAAACTATCA
This sequence comes from Sequoia sempervirens, assembly GCA_007258455.2. Classification (NCBI taxonomy): domain Eukaryota; kingdom Viridiplantae; phylum Streptophyta; class Pinopsida; order Cupressales; family Cupressaceae; genus Sequoia; species Sequoia sempervirens. The sequence continues at coordinate 55,183 of VDFB02284931.1, forward strand.
TTGAAATCTATCACAAAATAGATAAAACATCTGACTATAAAGTGCCTATTCATCTCAAGGTGATTATATCTTTGATTCAAGTGAAAAATTTGTTTCCCCAAAACTATCATGGGATCCACTATAGTTCTCAACCCACATCTCAGAATATTAAAGTCTTTGTATTAAGGAGGTTTTTGAAAAGAATTTTCACAAGTAAGGCCTGTAAAAGAGTTATAAAAAATTGAAGCACTACAATAAAGGAAAAATCAATACTAAATGGGTAATTCAAGTATCTCTATCAGGGCTATGGGCACCTAACTGGTAGTAGAGCAATGCTTTGAGAGAACTAGAGGTATCTTCATTGGGGCTATGGACATCTGACTGGTAGCAGAGCAATACCTAGGATTTCATTGCATGACAGTTGAAGGACTCAACCCATGTAGCTTGGATCATAGATATATTTGTTTAGGTGTGGAGAAAGCTCAAATAAAGAAGGATGCACCATAAGCATGCACACACTCAGATTCAAGTAGTAGTTTATGTTGGTTCTACATCTAAGATTCCAGCTCAACTTTACTTAAATATTATGATCACACTTAAGTTAACATGTCTCATGAATTATAAGTTTTGGGGTGATTGAATTCTTCAATATCTTAAAAATGGGTAAACCATTTTTCCCAGCCAAGTCGCCATTTGTTATGCCTTGCATAACCACCCCATTTTTTGTTTTATTTTGGAAATAAATGGGTCCCCCTTTTTTCTTTTTTTTTGTCATCTTTGGTTGTCTGGTTCGGTCTTAGGAGCTCTTTTTTTTTTCTCCTAAGTTTGTCTTTTGTTCTGCTAGAGTTGGGTCCGGAACCAAATCTAGACATGGAACTATTTCAAGGTTTCTAGTTCGGATATGGTTCTGACTCCAACTCTGCCTTCTTCTTTTCTTTCTCCTTTGTTTGGTTGGTTGTTTTTTACTAACACTTGGGTTGTTCCATCTTTCTATTTTTTGTTCATTTCCTTGTGTTTTGTTTTTTTGTTCGTGCGGGATCGAAATTGAGATTGGAACTCACATGGGAAGTTTTCAAGTTTCCATTTTTTGTTCCCGTCCTGACTCTGCTTCCGCTCTCTTTTTTTTCTCACTTTATTTGTTTTTAAGGCCGGGTTCGATGTTTGCTTCGGTCCTACTTCCCTTGTTTTTGTGTTGTTCTTTTCCCTTTGGTCAAGACCAAATCCGGAACCAGAATGGAACTTTGAACTTTGTTAAAGTTCCATCTTGGTTTTGTCTCTACCCCCCATCTCCATTTGTTATTTTTGGTCAGTCTCTTTTGTCAGGGTTGGATCCGGGTTTCGAAATGAAATAGGGAACATTGTATAGTTTCTTTATCTTGTTTCCGACCTAGCTCCATGTCCATCTTACCTTTTGATGTTCCATTGACTTGACTTAACTATCTAATCATGGCGTTGGCTCTGTCCCTGATCTACCGCATTTATGGCATTAAATGCATCCTATTGGCACATGTGAATTATTGATTAAAGGTTTAATTATGCTTAAATTGCTTCATTGTTATTATTATGCGAAGTGTTTAAGAAAATTATGACTAGGAAAGTCTCGAGAGAATTGATTTGATTGCGGGGGCGAATTGTGGAGCGAATCTTCGTGAATTTCTGGTCAATCCTAGGGAGCGTTTTGAGGTATTTTTTTTTTTTTTCTTTCTCCTGTTTGTTCTTTCACTTGTGTCATTTTTGTGTATTCATAGGAGGTTTTATTCTGTGAATTTTTTCACTTGGTTGGTGTTTGTTTCTATTATTTTTGTTTTGTTTGCTTGGTTCTTTCTTTTTTGTTCCATTCTATTTTGTTGGGTTTATGTTTTCATTTGTCATTTTTTTTGCTTTGTTGTTTGTTCTGATGTCACTTTCATGATAGGTCCATTTTTTCATGCTCTAGTTTTTACTAGGGCTTTGATTTTGAAGGGGTTTCCTTGCTTGGGTAATGAATTTCATTTTGAGACCCTGCTTTGGTTTTATCACGTGTGTTTTGGGTTGTTCGTACGAGTTTCTCATTGTGCCATAGTTTTTGCAAATACGGTATCGAGCGAATTAGGGTTTTAGAATATAACATGTTCATGGTTTTAATGACTTTTGTATGGAGAAATTGTTGGAGGGTTAAGCTGTGCTATTTCTAGTTTCTGTTGGCACCCATATGACCTAGGGTTTGGGGTCCATGTGACTGCCTTTTTTTAAATACTCTATGTTTGCTGGAATTGATCTGCTCCCATTTTTTATTATGATGTCACTAGGTCTTTACTCTTGGTCTGAACCGGGTCCAGAGGGGAAGTTGAACTTGGTAACTAACTTTTGGTTCTAGTTTGGTTCCTGTTCTGGTCCCACTTCTGACTTTGTCTCTGGTCCAATTCTCGTTCACGTCCCACCTCTGACTATGTTTTGGTTTTGTCCCCATTCTGGTTATGCCTCTTACACTATTTTGTTTCGTATCCAGTCTCGATCCTAAACCTTCCTCATGATAAGAAATATTGTTTATGCCTGATACTTTTATGGTTCTTCCTTAATGAAGGCATATTTTTACCAAATGTTATCTTAGGAGGATGGAGCAGTAATTATATGATTGACTAACTTAGATGTTTTTTTCATCTAATAAAGAAAATTGCTGCAAGTATTAAGAGATGTCAGGAGCATCAGATGAGGCCTCTCAAAGGAGCTAGCCAAGTGAAACTTCATGGCAAGGAGTTAGGCCAAAGAAGATGAAAGTGGAACAACTCCCATATACCTTGAGATGTAAGCATAGGGAGGCCGTCCTCACAGCTAGCAAACTTGACTCCAAATGGACTGATATTACTAAGACCAATTTGGGTCCTTTCAATTATGAAGAGTTGCATGAGGAGACATTCACTAAAGAGTAGATCACAGGAAGGAAAAAAAAGGATTGGTCAATACGGGTTGACACGTGTGGCACTCTTCCCCCTGTCTATCGAATGTCTGGAGTTGATTCTTGTAGCAGCTAGAGCATATAACCCTACTACTAAGTAGTGTGTGGATGTGAAGGGTACTGTCATTATTGACTTCATGCCTCAAATGATCAAGCTCATGTTTCATATAACTAATCCTAAGAATCCTAAGCAAGTGAATGAAGCAGAGGATTTAAAGCTTTATAGTGATAACAAGGAGAGGAATAGATTTCATATGAATAAGACTTGGATGAGGGTAGAGAAGAAGTCTCTGATCAAGCTCCTAGACTAGCCTAAGAGGGTGGACTTTAGTAAAGAAATTGGAGATATAATCATGTTCCTCTCTAGGGTGTTTGGTAAAAGGGATGCTTCGCTATTTAAAGAATGGATGTTTCCTTTCATACAAACTATTTTATATGGGAGGAAACAATTTTACTAGTCTATGATAGTATTAGACACAATTCACAATCAGATGATAAAGGTGAGAGAAAGCAAGCATTTCTTTATGACTTCCTATGTAGTTTATGCAGCTGCCTGAGTGGGGATTTTTCCTGGATTTCAAACAATAGGTATATTGGGGGAAACCCAAGGACATAAGAAGGTGTGGGAGTATTATAACCAACTCACCTTGTAGGCATCAGAGCAACATTATAGAAGGGTTAATGATGCCTTTGTTTATGTCATAATTAACAAGCTTAATGGTGATGTTGGGTATAGACTTAGTAGGGAGGCAATGGATTTTGTGAATGAATGGGGACATTAGTTTATCCAGTACCCCACATTCACCTATTTCAGGTTAGTAGGCTTTGATGGTCATCCCCATTTTCTACCTAGGTGTTGTGGTGATAGAATCATCCTAATGGAGTTTATTTATCAAGCCTTGGCTATGAATCTCTAGTTTAGAAAAAAAACACAAGACAAGTTGCCATAAATTTCCAATGCAGCTGGGGGCCTTTTGTTGTCCACACATTCAGGTAGCTAAGACTATTTGTGATGAATTATTTTATTTGAATTTGGGCTTTTACACTACCAGGAAATGCTATGAGCCCAAACACAAGATGAAGCCTTTTCTCCCCAGTGTCTGTGAGAAGCACTTTAATCTGTTGGAGGATTTTTGGGACTTAAAAGATGAATATGATCCTAGGAGGAGGAATTATGAAAGGATACCTATCCCACTCATGACTGAGCTTGGGATAAAAGAAGACATTCCCAACACATTATCCGATGATGGGATGGTTTTGGATCCTAGGTATGATGCAAACCAGATTGGAACTAAGGATCTTGATCCAATAGATTGGAATGTGGATGAGACAATTGACATAATGCAAATTGCAAGACCAATGCTCGATAGGAGTATTCAATGGGTGAGTTGGAGAGCTAATCAGATCGAGGCTACATCATCTAAGAAGAGGAAGGTTGCAGGTACCACCCAATGATATAAGAGGGAAAAAGAAGGATGGCACCTAAGGAGCCTTTATATTTTATGCCTTCTAGTGCATAAGAAGAGGAGGTGGTTCCTCAAGACCTTCCAGAGGTACAGGAAGATGAAAAAACTATGGAGGTGGGTGTTTCTGCCTCTACTGCAGGGGAGGCATCTACTAAGCCCTCTGAGGCACAAGAATTAGGCCAAGAATTACCAAAGGGATCTCTCCATGATGAAGCAAAGGTTT
>VDFB02284932.1:0-25614 GCA_007258455.2 Sequoia sempervirens
GAAATGGCCAGCATGGCTCGGGTGTCTTTTTCCCATTGAGTGTCTAGGTCATCATTACTAGATGTGGGGGAATCATATCCGATCAAGAAGGAAGGAGAATCCCATTCATATTTATTAGAGTCCATTCCAGAATGGTAGTAGATGTTGGGAATGGTTTCAATACACTAGAGAGGGAACCTATCAATGCTAAAGTTATCAAATAGGTCTTTGATGGGTAAGTCATTGTCCATGATATGGTAGATATCCAGTACCTCAATGCTAGTAGAATTTTCTTGTTTCTTCCAAGAGGTTCAACCAGTTTTTGGAATAACCACATATTTTGGATTGTAACCTAGTCCCATATTTTTCTTCCATTTTTCCACTATGATAGGCTCAGATTAGCCTTGTTTGTGTAGCCTGAGGCCACCTATTCCTTGATACCCCATTATTTTATCTAATTGACAACCTTTAGTGCTAGGATCAATTAGAATGGGTTGTGGCCTTTCTGGTTCTTTATGGCCCTCCTTGAATATTTCCTCATCTTGCATGTCTCCCCATCTAGTGAAGATTGTGGGTTTGGCTATCATTTGCACTATCTTGATCTCTTTCAGACCTCCATATATTCTAGGCATTGGTGGAAGCATTTCAATGCATAATCCTTGGTTGAAATGGTAATTCCCATTACCTTTGTCGAGTACTTGAATCTTGGATTTTGTTTTCAGTTGCTTACTTGATGTGTTCTTGGTTGAGGTTGATGGAAGTGTGGAAGGGTCGACATAAGAAAATTAGTGGAAGGATATGTCATTTCCTGGAACACATTGGATTTTATTGTACTTCTCCTCCACCTTTGCACAAAAATGAAAAGGCTCAGGATCGACATATAGTGTTACTTCTTTTCCTTCATGGGGAAACTTTAGGAAATGATTACAATTGAAAGAGACTACTTGTAATGCATGGATCCAAGGGTTCCCCAGAAGGAGGTTGTACAGAAACTCAAGGTCTAATACTTGACAAGTAGCTTTTGTGATGGATAGTCCTATCTGCATTGGTAGCCTGACTGTTCCTTCAAAATTTCTTTCAAGGTCATCACAGGCCCTTATAGTGATACTCTTTCCTTTTTCAATCACGTTGTCAGAATATCCGAATTGTTTGAAAAATTTTAAGGTACAGATGTTTAAACCTACACCATTATCTATCATTAATATTCATTTGACCATGGTTTGGTGAACTCCAACCTCTATGTAGAGGGCTTGGTTGTGGAATGTTCTTTGTGGTAGATCTTTCTCGAAAAATATTAAATGATTACTTGCTATGATCTTTCCAACCATGGCTTGGAACTTAATAGGATCGAGGTCATTAGGGACTGACGTTTCCAATTTTCCAATATTTCCCTATGTGTGGGTGATAGTTTTAACAACTCTAGGATTGAGATTAGGGTAGGTGTTTTCTTCAACTATTCCACAATGTTGTAGTCATTTGGGGACATGATTGTGGGTTTGGGTGGGACTCCTTGAATTGTAGCTCTTCCTTGGTAGGTGGTTACATTACAGTTATTGTCTCCACCTCGTATAGTTACTATGTTTTCCCAATTGTCCTCAACTTGTGAGAGGGTTCCTAGAACCATATCACCATACGTGTAATTAGAATTGTGGTACTCTTGTTATTTTCCATTTACATTTCTTTTGGCATGGTTCGGGATTGGGTTCGAGCATATTTGCAGGTCCTTATTTCTAGGACGATGTTCAATGTCTATTTCCCCTTTGTCTATTAAGTCTTGGATAAGATGTTTGAGTCTCATGCAATTGTTGGTTGTGTGTCCTTTGATCTTATGGAATTCACAGAAGTCTTTCTCTTTATACCATGGTGTCTTGAAGCTAGGTTCCTCATAGTTTGGGCGATAATTCATTTTGATGAGGTTTTGTTGTACTAGTTTGCACATGACTATTTCAAGTGACTCACCTAGTATTATGAGTTGCCTCTTGGGTTGATCTTACTACCTTTGTTACCCTCCATTATTTGTCTGCTGGTTTACAACCCGATTGTTCTTGGGATAGGTAATTTGTTTTCTTTGTGTGTTGTTGGGACCATAGCTTGTTTGTGCCACCTGTGGTTTGTTTTGAGGTGTGTTTTGTGCATTCCATATTTTTCTTGAATCAACTACTCCATTGTTTGTTATGTTTTTTTTTTGGCCCACACTTTAGGTTTCTTGTTTGAACTAGAAGGACTATCTTTTGAGTTGTTTGATTTAAGGACTCCTCTTGCAATGAGGGCTCTCTCAATATGTAATCCCTTTTCAATTGTTTCCTCAAAGTATATAGGACATAGCATAGTAAGTTGGTAGTTTGTTTCAGGTAGGAAATTTGTGATGGAAATATCCACCAACTCCTTGTCTTGAATGGGCCATTTGCATCGACTCGATTTGTGTCTCCATTTTTGTAGGTAGGAGGTAAAGGAATCTCCTTGATTCTATTTGATTGTGGAAAAAATTGTGATGGTGACATCTTGCTCTATGTTAAACGAGAAGTGGCTTATGAACTTGCTAGATTCATCAAAAGTTCTAATTTATGGTTGCAGATGGTGAATCACTCCATAGCATGGCCTATAAGGCTATGTGGAAAGAGCCTCATGAGATAGGCATCATTTTTTTGTACCTCCATGCATGATACTGAGAAGTATCATAGATGCTCTACCAGATCTCCTCTTCCTTTGTATTTGTTGCAAAACCTAGGTATTTCAAAATTCTTTGTAAAAGGTAATACAGTGATAGAATGATCAAATGGAAATGGACAAATTTCCTGAAGAGTGTAGATCTTCTTTTGTTTTCCTACCTGCATGTCTACTATCTATTGGGTGACAACGTCTAATTTTCATTCCATCTCTATTTTCGGTATGTTTGTTTGCAAGCCTTGTGTGAAATAGCCTTCTTGTCCCACAACATTTTCTTGGTCATAAGATAGATAGAATGGAGGTATTGAACCTTGGTAGTTGTTTTGGACATAGAGCAGGATAGGTCCTTGCTAATATGTGTAAGGAGGGTTAGATCCTTGTTGTTGGGATGAAGTGTAATAAAATTTACCCTTTTGATGCGTTAGCGGGGTACCTTGTTGGTAGGATGAATTGGGAGGAGTTCCATGTGATAGACCTAGTTGTTGATATGAATTATGTTGAAGGTTTCCTAGATGGTGCATTAACGGGTTACCTTGTTGATGGGATGACTAAATAAGGGTGCTATGGGGCACACCTTTCTACTGGGAAGGGCTAAACTGAAGGTTATTGTTATCAAATTTTCACTATAGCTCAATTTGACAGCGCTGGTTTGTTCAAAGATTCATTTTAAGGTGGAAATTTTAATTTACCTTTGCAAATGTTTAACCATTGTAAGTTTTTGAGTTATTGTGGATCTTGAAATGTAATTTGTTTAATTTTTTTGATATCACAACATTAAATATTGCATGAAGTGGAAAAGAGTTGCTTTCATTTTAATATTCAATTACAATGTTCAAACATTGTTTTACATAAAGGAGGAAAGTACATAATTGAACAAGTGTTTCATGAATGTTGTATCTATATTCATTGGGTAATAAAGAACCAAGTGTCCTACACAAGCCATGGGAGTAGTTGTGACAATGTATCAAAAGGAACATTCTACACTATTGAAGATGAAAGAAAAAAAGACACTTAAGAAAGAACATAATCATCATTGCCTGTAAGGTCTTCAATTCATTATGGAATGGTGCACCATCCTTGTCCCCGAGCTCCTGATAGACCTATAATAGATATCTAAAGCTATTAGAGCTCCAACTATGAACATTCCTATGTGAATTATGAACAATAATGGAGAATGTTGCTAATGATACATTGAAACAACTGAGCAAGTACAAGAAGTGTGACAGAAGCCAAGGAGGAAACATCAAAATAATATATTGTTTTTATCTAACATTGTTTTCTTCCATGTGCAGGTATAGGACAAGCCATGCTGCTAATCTAGTTGGAATATCATAAAGCATGTGGTGTAAAATAGGCTCCCACAAGGGTTGAGACCCGACATGCTATCCCTCAAACATCCAAAGAGGGACTAAGAAATAAAAATATCCAAAATGCTCAAGGAAAGACATCCATCAGATGAGTGCATCATAAAGTGCCAAAAGGACTCAAACAGTTGACCATTCAGGATAGTCAACTCTCGAAGTGCAATGAATTGAAAATCATGAGCAATCAACTGTTCAAGTGCATGATCTCATAATGTGATAGTGAACAGGAGTACATAATGTCTTGCTTATAAATCATCAATTATAGTTGAATCAAATGAGGAGCTCCAGAACATCATAATAGAGTGCTTCTATTTCAAAATCTTCTATGCAATGAAAAGTCCACATCATCGTGTTGTTGTTTAGAAGATAAAAATGCATGAAGAGTATAAAAGAGAGGTTGGCTCCATCAGTGAAAGAGTGACAAGTGGATGAAAGTGAGCTATTGAAGGCAGAGAATGGATGAAAAATGGCATGGTGAAACAAATGCGATATGTCCTATGGAGGTAAGTTGCAAGTTCTTGAGCTTGTTTCAATATTTTGATGTCACCTTTTTAAGGGGAAAATCTGATTGCATGACCCAATGTTTGCGTGAAAAAAAAGTGAAGCATAAGACTATGAAAAGGAGTGAAATGTGTCTATTCTGAAGCATTTAAATTCCTTGAAGCCATGATAAATGTCTAAAAATGAAACATTTTTGTATTCTAAAACAAGATTGCATAATGAAGTGGATCTGCATTTTAAAATTAAGCTATGACAGTGGTAGGGGTAGGAGATCAAGCCATTGTGTTTCTCACAAAACATGTATTCAAGTTACAGAAATACAAATCATAAAGACATGTTTATAGAAATTCAAGTACTATGGTGTCCATTCGGGTTTTGAACAAACCCATTGAATCCTTACAAATGTTGTTTCAAAATGCATGAATGAAATTGGCCTCTTCAAGTTCATAATAATGGTGAAAATCCAAATGCATGCCCATGGCCTAGAGAGGCCAAAAATTTTGTCTTCATAAACTGTAGTAATCACTCAAGGGTTTCAAGTTCAAATGCAAATGCAAAGAAGGGTGACAAGGGTTCGAACCCTGTCTATGTATTTCAAAGCTATGGAACAAAAGTTACAGGTCATGGCCTAAAAAGTGAAAATCAACAGTGGGAAAGAGGGTTTCATTTTTCTTTTTCATATGCTTGACAAGGGTCGAGCCCTTCTTTTCAAAAATAGATGGAGGAATGAAGTAATAGGCCCGTGGCCATAAGGGTTCAAGAAACCCACAAAATGGAAGATCATACTCAAAAGGTGGTTCCATTCAACAATAGTGACTACGTTTACATGGTAGGGTCGAGCCCTAATTTTCATTCAACAGTGGAGAAAACACATAGTGGCCGCAACCAATACAAATGGTCGAATGTAAAAACATATAAAAATCCACATTTCCTACAGAGGGAAGTTCGATGGAGCTTTATTTGAAGGGAAAAATATAGTACATAGAAGAAATGAAAGCTTGCCATTGAATATCCATGGAGGAGCCTATTGAAAACCCACGACCAAAGCCCCAAAGATGGCTCGAAAGTGATCTCCACAGTCAACCATAAAAATGACAAAGCATCGATGCCACAAAACAACAAAGAAAAGTACATCAAAAACCATGACAGCTACGACCTCAATGGCCTATTTTTTTCCATAAAAAAGCTAACAAATGAAGAATGAAAACACAGTCGAGCTTACCAACAGTAAGGAGGGACGAATGCATCAAGTTGTGAAGGGGGAGAAGCTTGGTGGTGGCTAAGAAAATGAAACCTTAAGTCCTTCCATGGCGGCGCAGTAGAGTCGGGGTTTTCTCCAAAGGCTGACAGTGTTAATGATCAGTAGGAGCAAGTGCTTGGAACCCTTTTTGTGTTTTATGGTTTTTACCCCTATCAATCGTCCATGTGATTTTTATCACATATGTTTATTTTTTTCAAATGCCACCACTTTCATTGCCTAGGTCGATATAAGCCTATGGCTTATTTTTTTTCCTTTTATTTTTCTTAGAAAATCAAACACATATCCTGCATATGGCCCCTTCTAGGGTAGCCTTCGTCTTGCCTTAGAGAAAATTTAATGCCAAGTTGCCTTTGGAGTTCAAGCGATGATTTTAGGTCATCAAACAATTTTTTTCCCAAGTGGAAAATGGCAATATTTTTTATGATTTTTTATATAAAAATCAATCATGTAAAGGAGCATTGAATGTAATATGTTGATTTTTTGCAAAAAATGAATGCAAAAAAACAATACAACTGAAGATCAAAGAGGAAAATCAAAAGATTTGAAGGAAAAACTGCAAAAAATCAGATGTAATAGGAGGGGACTTTCTATTTTGTAACTCAAGGACTGCAAAATTGTAAAACAACTGATTAAGAAATGTTTCTATAAATTTCTTGATTAGTTGTTGTTTAAATGTAGTTAAAGGTGCTCTTCAGTTGACACTGGAACTTTCTATTCTAGATTCCAGTCTTGGGCGAGTTTGAAAAGAAGGTGACAGATGCAAGTTTCTATTCTCAATTTCCAGCAGTTAGTGCCTGATTTTGAGGCCTCTTTGGATCAACCCTTGGAGGATGAGAAGTTCCCAGCTTTTTGATTCCTTTTGGAGCTATTTTGGAGGCTACTTTTCAGGTTTTTGGAGGGAGATCAAAAATGCAAAAGGAGTTTCCTTTTGGAGGGACAACAACCTGATTTTTTTCTATTTTTCAATGCTACGGGTCACATTTTGGATATAAATTTGAGAAAACTTGATTTTCTCAGAGTTCATAATCATTCAGTTTCTTGCTCTCTTATCCATTTTTTAGAGCTTTTTAAACTCATTTGATATCATATTTTGATGTCTTGTTCCTTCACTTGCAATAAACAACATATTTCTCCTTTTCATTTTCTTGTCATGGGCTCACAGTAATGGTGTGATTTTGTTGTAATTTAGTTAGTCAAATCCTTCTTAGTCTTGTTGTTGTGGGTTAATGTCAAGGCTTGCAATAGGTTCAGATTGCACATTGTATTATGTTTTCAAGGGTCTTTACGTAAAATACCGATGAACTGGAAGCATTGTGGTGAACTATGAGAGTTAATTGTTGTCAAAGAAGTGTTGTGAGTTAAGTTTCATCAAGATCTCAACATTTAGCTGATCATCCTAAGTGTAGGTGTTAATGATTTTCAGTCTTTCCTCCTACTACTTTTTCTTCTGAAGGTGTTTATATTAGGTGATTAGTTAGAGGGGAACTAGCCACTCTGGAGATTCACTCTCACCAATCAATTTACCCACAAACCAGAGAGTGTTTTCATGTTGTGACAGGATAAACAAGTGCAACTTGCCTAAAGGGTGCAATCCTGATTGCCAATAGTTACCTTATTGATGCGTTAGTGGGAAACCTTGTTGATTGGATGACTAAAGAAGGGTGCTCTATGGCACACCTTGCTACTGGGAAGGACTAAACTGAAGGTTTCCCTATTGATGCATTTGCGGGACACCTTGTTGATGGGATGAATGAAGAAGGGTTCTTTGTGGCACACCTTGTTGCTGGGAAGGACTAGACTAAAGGTTACCATGTTGATGCATTTGTGGGACACCTTGTTGATGGGACAATTAAAGAAGGGTGCTCTGTAGCACACCTTGTTGTTGGGAAGGACTAAACTGAAGGTTACCTTATTGATGCATTTTCAAGAAACCTTGTTGATGGGATGAATGAAGAAGGGTGCTTTGTAGCACACCTTGTTGTTGGTATTGTTGGTTGGGAAGGGGACCCTATGGTCCACTTTGTTGGTGGTATTGATTTGGAAGGGGACCCTGTGGTCCACCTTGTTGATGGTACTACTAGTTTGGAAGGGGAACCTATGGCCCACTTTGTTGGTGGTACTAATTTGGAAGGGGACCCTGTGGTCCACCTTGTTGATGGTATTGATGGTTTTGGGAAGGGTCCAAACTTGAAGTGTTTTGAGGTACATATTGTCTAGGAGGTGGATTGTTGTTTTGTGGTTCATACTGGGATGGCCTTCCTTGATACGTTTGTGCCATTGCTGCTTGTTCAATTTAAGTTAGTTTTCTGAACAAGGGGTTCTCTTTGGGTTGACCACTTTTTTGTGAGAACATGTGTGGCATGTTTGGAATCTCTGGGGGTTCGTTTATTGTCTCATTATTGAGTTATCCCCTAAGGGAATAAGATTGGGATCTTTGAGAGCCTCTATGTTGAATTCCACCCATAATTTAGCACCACTTTGTGCTAACTTGAAGAAATATGAGTTTGGGTCCTTTCTTAACAACTTGTCCATTAGTTTGAGAACCTTGGGGTTGTTAGAATGTTAAAATAGTTCCCCATCATTTATTTCCTCCTTTGTATCTACCTCCTCGACAACCACTCTATTTTGGTCTGGTTGTTTTCTTCTATCACCTCCTTTTGTTTGCGGTTTAGTTCTTCCTCACTGAAGGTGTCTCTGTACACAGGTTTCTTCTAGGGTGTTTCAAGGTCACTTGGCCTATATCCCCATGGGCTACTTTCATCGTTCATGGTATTTTTTGGTGGGATGTTGGTGTTGTTCTTTCTTGCTTCCATTTTCTTCCTATGATGTGATCTTGTAGTTATCATAAACAATTGCAAAGCTCTTTGTGATTGTTTTCATAACTTCTAGTCTCTAGAAAATATTTAGCCTATTGGTGCAAAGTGATAATAGAAAAAGTCTAGCCGATTTTGACAAGTGTGATATCTTCTTAAGATGAACCCTTTGGCGAACATTTTTGTAGGGCGATTCTTTGAGAGCTGGAGTATAGATTTCCACTTAAGGATCTTGCTCTTTCTAGACCTAAGGATCTTTTACTTGCCAAAAAGCATGAGGGATGTATATCTATTGCCAGGTAGATGGTGGTAACATGGGTATTTCAGTTGCTATGTCTACTTTCTCTTCCTCTTCATCTAAGATTATTGATACATTGAGAAACAGGCAGGGTGTTTTGTTCTTCTCAAATATGGAGGTTCTCAAACTGCTTATGATGTTAATTTGTTCACCTTCAATGTGTGTGAGACTAGGTTGAAGGATCGGTGCTACAAGGTTTGGTTGTTGAACAGGAGCAGTTGGTTACCAGATGGTCATAAGGTGTAATGGTGTTTTGAGATGGTTGCTATGAAGCTCAAGACCCTAAGGTTTGAGTTATTTTGGAATGGTGCTACTTCTTGGAAATCAAAATGTTGAAGAACTAGGGTTGATATTTCACTTCCTTTTCTAAAGGATATGTTGTAGGAAAGCTTACTTGAACTATTTGTGAGTTCCAAGTAACTGTTGATATCATAGGAATTTGAGTGAAGGAATGATCCCAATGGTTTGTTTGATTTTTATTTCTAACAAGTAGGATGGAAATAATGGATGAGGGACTATGTGACTTATCTAGTTTTCCAATTGTTTTGTTCGAACAATGATCCTATAAACAACTTTGATTTTTTCCCCCAAGTGTCAGTAGGGTAAAGCAATAGTGTTGGTTTTTGATAAAAAATGCACAAGACTATGAGAAAAAGTGGCCAAATTTATCAAGTGTGGCCAAAAATGTGTCAAGTGCTCGAGTTTCGGAGAAGCAAATGTGAGCTAGAATGACAAGTGCAACTGTTGTGTGTTTATGTCAAATGCAATGTTTTCTCAAGAAAAAGTGAGCATCATTTTTGAAAATGAAAGGATCTTAGTGGCAAGTGCGCAAGTTTCTCAGAAGAAAATGAAAGAAAGTAAAAGCAAGTGTGTGGGTCCTTCAACAAGTGCTTAATTTCTCTCAAATGCAATTGATTTTCATCAGTGGTTTTTCTGGGATAGAGAGAAAATGTAAAGAATTTTTGGCAACTGCTCAGAAAATGTGACAACTGCACTAGAATTTTGTGCAAATGCAATGAAATTTTTGGCAAGTGCTCCAAAAAATGTGAGAGCAAATGGAATTGATTTTTTTAGAAATCTTCCTTTGGATTTTTGCAAGTTTAAAGTTGGTTTCTCTCAAATTTCTCTTTGTTTGGAGTATGGAAAGTGATACAACAACACTTGGACTAACTCAAAAAGCATGGACTTGTGTGACCTTCATTTCTATAGCTCAAGTTGTGAAATCACGACACCCAATCCATAGTTCCCAAATGTTTACTTTTTGGCAATGCAACCTGAAATAAAAGCCGAAATATTTTGAAACCTTTAAGGAAATATCCTTTCAAGGAGTGCAAACATAGGGATTTTTTCACAAGTATACACTAATTCAAAGGGTTTTTGGTTCAATCATCATGTTCATTGTTTTTTTAGATGTGTTCTTTTTAGATCAAGCACAGATTTTGATGTCAAATTGTTTTGAATATATTTGGCAAGTTTGACATAAACAAGCATTTACAACCCTAGTGGATAGAAACCATTCTTTTAGGTAAGGATGCCTCATGCTCCAAAGAGACGATTTTACATGGAACTTATGGTGCAGGCCTGTAGTTGTACTTAGAAAGTAACTTCTCATAAGTAAATTCTGATGCACCACTTTCAAAGAATGTTTTTGGATAATAGGGTAGCTTGTAAAATAATTTGGCTCTTAGTAATGTTCTAGGGATATTATTTTTGGGCCCCTATACGTGTGATGTTTTGTTCAATTAAGAACCTCCCAGCCCTTGCAGGTTTTTATGCATCATGAGGATATTGAGGGAGAATACGTCAGCATGGGCGAACAACGCCTAGCGGGATGATGAACTTTCCTCACACCCACAACTTATTTATATAGCAGTTTAGAAAGAAAGTATCGCTTGGGTCGCCTATGAGTTCTCCATTGTGGGATGTATCTTAATAGGCAGGCCCTCTAAAAAGGTATGCTTGAAAAAGATGTGAAGATCAAGATGTTTTCGCTCACCCAAGATCGCCAAAAGGTGTGAGGGGGGAAGACAACCATCTAGCTTTCCAAAAACTGAATGCACAACAAACACTTCATAGCAGTCTGATTCCTTTTAAACACCTCAAGCGATGTTATCCCCAAAAATATGTGAATAAAGCATAACAACTTGTTCTTTTTAATTGCACCAATATGAAATATTCAGGACATCATTCATTTAAGATAACAATGGTGCAAGACAGAAAGAATAATTTGCTCATTTTTAAGCCTAAATTTGAGTGTTTCTAAGAAATCAATCCTAGTCTTAACTTGGTCAACAAAAATAAAAATGAGCATGCATCAACAAATGAAATCGTTTTGTGTTTGTCCTTTTTATGCACTAAAATCAAAGTTCCTAATTATGAAAACTTGGAAAGAATTCATTTTTAGAGCACCTTAATTGAAATTTTTTGTTCTTTTTATGCACTAAATGATGATTCCTAACTTAGAAAAACTTGAAATGGTTCATTTTTAAGAGCACCAAAATGAAAGATTCATTTGTGTTGTTCTTTTTAAAGCACCAAATAAGAGTTCCTATTTTAAGAAAGCTTGAAATGGTTCATTTTTAATAACACCAAAATGAAATGTACATTTGTGTTGTTCTTTTTAAAGTACCAAATCACAATTCCTATTTTAAGAAAGCTTGGAAGGGTTCATTTTAAGAGCACTAAAAAAAAAGTTTGTTTGTTCTTTTTATGTACCAAAACAAATATTCCTAACTTTAATAAAAAAAATGTTTGTAAATCTGGAGTGCTTTGACCGTTTGTCTTCCCTACAGAAAAAAATTCAATGTCTTTCAAACCTTGCATACAAACATGTTAGCACCTATTAAACATTCAAAAACAAGCATACATTGGAAAAAAAAAATTACAAAATTGCACATCCCATGCACTGGTCTGTCAAAACAAATGCTCAGAAATCACAGTCAAATGTGCCCCTGTCAGAATCAAATGCTCAATTTTCAGAGCAAGTGCACCCCTATCATCAATCAAATGCAAGGAAATAAAAGAAAGTGCACATAAATATTTCAAATGCATAGTTCTTGTGGCAGATGCTTGGTTTTCAAAGTCAAGTACGTGGTTTTCTTGACAAGAAAATTCAAAATTTTCTAGGACAGTGCGTGAAAAATTCTTCAAATGTGATTCCAGGACCTGCAACTTCAAAAATGGCTTATAGAAACATTAATGTATGGGACAAGGATCCCACTGGGCGTGCCAAAATGTGTGAGGGGGAAAATCATAGATGCAAACAAGATAAACACTTGAAATTAGAATCTAAGCTAAGTTCAAACACACAAATCTAAGATCTAATCCTACACTTACAAAATGAACAATTTATAAAATTGAATTCAAACACATGAAAATGACATATATAAGAAAATGAATTCGAATATGAAATTGTTACCCATCTCGTATCGGAGTGTGTTCTCCTGATGTTGGATTGTTCGTATCACTATGAATCCTCCATAGTTCGTGTGAAAAGCTTTGATGAATGATGCATGTTGGTTGATCAAAGAAAGGTTGAAGCTCTATCAATGGTGATCTTGATAGTACTTCATTGCATAAGGTATGTTGATTCTTCAATCCTATTTTGTGAAGAAAGAGGTCTGCTATATAGAAAATGAGATTCGAAATGGACAAACAGGATTCAATAATGTTGGATCAAGATCAATGGTAGAAAGGTGTTGAGAGGGTTTAGACATGAGAAGATTGTGCAAAGTTGATTGCACAATTTGTGTGATTAAGGAATAGATTGGTTAGTTAGGATTTAGACTGATCAGTCAAGATTTAGAATAATCAGTCAGGATTTAGATGGTTTAGTTAGCAAATTATATTGATTAGTCAGCAAATTAGATTGATTAGTCAGTAATCATAATTTGCTTAATCAGAAAGTGGGTGAGGAAAATTGATTAATTGATTTAATTAATTAATTCCTTTTTGGAGTTGAATGTGCAAATCAAGTTTGAATTTTGCAAACAAAGTTGTATTAGTTTGATTTGATTATTCAAATTTTGGAGGGAAAGTGTCATAATTAAAATATTATGATTTAATAATTCAATTAACTTAGGGGAATAAGGTGATTTAGTGACGTAATTAAATAATTAGTGTTATTTAATCAATCAGGAAAAAATAAAGTGGGATTAGGAATTCATTAAATAAATGTATTTTATTTAATTGGTCAAAATAGAAATGTGAATTAATTTTTTTTATTCAAGGGGTAAATGCTTTTGACCTAAGCTATGAAGAACCGAGTACAACCATTCAAAAATACCACCCCAATGGGGTTTGAACCTGGCAAGAACAACAATACCACCTTTAAACCATCACACCATGCAATATCGATAGAAACACAAATTAATTAAATAATGTTTTTTATTCAATTAATAGCATAATTAGGGTTTTAGAACTTTATTAAATAAATATAATTTATTAAATTCATTAGAAATGATGAAAAGTGAATTAATTAAATAATGTTGTATTATTCAATTAATAGAGGAAATTAGGGTTTTGGATGTCGTTTGATGTGTGATGTTTCTGAGATGATGCAGGACATTGTAGGACATTTTTGAGACGTTGCGGGATGTTTCAGGGTGTTGCAAGATGTTTCCAAGATGTTGTGGGACATTTCCAAGATGTTGCAGGATGTTTCAGGGTGTTGCGAGATGTTTTTGAGATGTTGTTCGATGTTGTTTAGGGTGTGTGATAGGTGTTAGGTCAATTTTACATGTCTACATTTTTCCCCTCTTTGATACAAAGTACTGGTTGCTTTGTTTCAAAGATTCTATTTTTAAGATCAAGTTTTTTGAAAAAAAATTATGCCCCACCATGCCCCGATGTTCAGTGGAATGATGGTAGGACTTTGTATTGCCCCCTCGAGAGGTTGGAAAAAAATTTTGAGTTTGAGGTCAGTCTCAGGACCCTTTTCTATATCATTTCTAATGTGTTTAGGATGAAGAATTAGGTCCATAGGTCCTTTGTTCCTCGTTCTGATGTTTCTGGGAGCTTCTAATTTGAAAGTAGGAAGGTTCCCTAAGTAAAAATTAGGGTTTCATAGGTGAAATTAGGGTTTCTTGAGGGTTAATATAGGAAATTAAGATTCTAATTGGCTCATTTGTGCTTTGAACCTATAGCTAATTCTTGTCTCTAGATTTCCCATTTTGTCAGTTGTCAAGGATCAATGTTGAGGATTCAGGGAGCCACACATCGTTCAGACCCAATTCAGGAGTTCAAATGGCCCTCAGGCATCAGCGACTCAATATGTTCCTTGTCACTTATCATTTTCATCTTGTTACATTCTCATATTGTATGTACAAAGTTTCTTGAGTCAATAGCAAAGTTATGGTGATTTCAGAGCATCTGCATCATTTTTCTTGCATTTTCTAGGTCAGAAGCTCACATTTGACCTTAAAACCCTCACACTTGCTATAAAACCTCACACTTGACTTAAAACCTTGCATCTAATTCATGCACTTTCTCTAAAACCTCGCTTTTTCTCTAAAACCTTACATTTGTTTGTTTTTTTAATGTTTCCTCGCCCTTGCTAAAAAACCTCACACTTGCTATAATACCTTACATCCGATATCCTCGCTCTTTCTCTAAACCTTGTACTTGACTTAAAACCTCGCCCTTGTTTCATGCAGTTGTCCTAAAAACTCACCCTTGACATAAACTCTTGCATTTGACATAAACACTATTATCATTTGCTTGTTGTCATCCTAAATTCCATTTTTCATCATGTTTTGTTTTGTTTTGTGTTACTCTACATGTTCAGAGTGAAACCCTAACATCATGGGTTAAAATGATTGTAGGTGGTCCTCAAACCACTGCAGCCGAGGGAGAGACAACCTCAACACCTATTTGATTCAAATCCCCATTTCGGTGTTCTAGAGCGAGACTTTCTAGATGTAGTTGGACTTCATTATATCTGTTACATGCCTCTCATATAGACTCACACATCAATAATGACCGTGCTTGTGGATCGATGCCATTTAGAGACGTCCTCATTTCATTTTCTTGTAGGAGAGGTGACTGTTACCCTCAAGGATGTGTGGAGGATACTCCGCCTTCCTATTCATAGCGAGCTTGTTACATATCATGTTCAACGTGGTACCTGCACCATGTGGTGTGTGCTAGGTGTTAGACACTTGAAGGTGCACTAGTCGGAGATTGATTTGTCTGAGTTTTTTGGTAGTGCAGATCCTGTTTCACTTGTCCTATGTGGTTGTATTTCAGGACTAGTTGTTCCTGATAGGAGAGGTCGGTAGTTTCCTATTGGTTGGGGTGTATGTATTGAAAGTATGCTCGAGGATGGGATGAGTTATGCTTGGGGTTTGTGTCTTCTCGCCCACCTTTATAGAGATATGCATAAGGTTGTGTATCAAGGTGGGAAATCTATTTCCGCAGGTGCTTCTCTTTTGCATGTTTGGTCTTGGGAGCACATTGTAGTTGCTCAACCTGACAAGATATTGGATCGTTCTCATTTGATACACTTCTCATATTCACAAAAAATTCTTATTCTCCCTAAGATCTCACAAATATTTTTACATGGTTGGATGATTAAGTGAACTTCTTAGAAATGGTGGATTGATTGGAAGGGAGGATAGTGGTTGTTCTAGCACCACCCAATCTGATTTTAAAATAATTAATGAGAAAATGACATGAATTTAATTAAAATTTGTCATAGACTTTTTTGTGAACGAGGTATATCATAAAACCACTACATTAATGGTAAACTTAAAGTGGTTCCTACTTAATTGGCATGAATTTGAGTGAATGAACTCTTGAAGTGAATTTTGGATATAAGTTAGTTTCCCATTGGTTCATTTTTTATGCATCAAAAGGGTTTATAAAGATGATTTATTACAAATTTTTTCATGTAGGTATGATAGACCAGCTTAGGGATGTCTACATATGGCTTTCAAAAATATGCCACTTTTATTTAAATTATCTAATTAGCACTAGCTCAAGAGGGTGTTTTTTATCTTTTCCTAGGTCAAAAGGTATAATTGAAGATGGATATGGAGAATTTAATGATGCTTCAATAATTTAATGCCAAATTTATATATTTTCAATGTCAACTATGTAAAGTTGTTTTACCTTTGAAACATCAATAAAAGAGGTGTATTTTATCTTTTTCTATAGAGGAAATTGCAAATATTAAGTCAGTTGGAGATGGGTGAAGAATATTAAATCCTCACCATTCATTATATACTAAGCTTCCTTGCCTCTTCTATAAAATAAATTTACTTTTTCTTGTTGCACAATTCAGTGTTAGAGGGATTAGGAATTTTTTTGATAAAGGAAAAAAATGCTTTAAAAGGGACCCCGAAACCCTTTACAACCAAGCTGCAAAAGATAGCACAAAGACAACAAGTAGCCCCCAAAAAACTAACCTAACAGTTAAAGATATTACAATGATAAACAAACAACTAAACCATCAGCAAAAAACCCAACAAAAATAGCTCACAAACAACAAGCTACTGTAAATTATCTAAGATACTGGTAGCCTCTAAATTCTTGGAGATCACATTCTCATGCATCTCCACCACTTTGTCAAGCTCCTAGATTGGAATAGTCGCCCTCTTCTTAGTCTTACTTCTGGTACGTACACACGACCCCTCATCCATTATTTTTTCTATTAGAGTGTTATTCCCTTCACTAGCGACCTCTTGCACATTCTCACCAAGATCCAAAGGTTTTCCCAACCTCTCACAAGCTTTATCATTTAGTAAGGTGATCCCCTGAGCACTAGAATGGAGTGCCTGATTACTAACTTGCGCAACCTTACTCAAATCATCATAGATTTTGTTAACTTTGTCCTCCACATAGACCAACATGTCCTCATGATCCCTACCCAATTTAGCAACATCAGTGGTGACCTTATCTAGGACATTGTTCATTATTTTAACCTTGATCTGCACATCCCATTCCTTGTTAGAATAACATTGAGATTATGCATTTCATTCATCTTGATGTTAATTTCTTTTACCTCTGAGAGAATCCATTTGAACAAAGAGAGGAAATTATTAATGTCATCCACAAACATTCTAATCACAACATCCACATTAATATTTTCCCAATTTAGAGGCTCTTTAGTCAAGTTAGCTAACCATTCAAGTTGGTCCATCGACACCCTGTCTTTACCCTTCGAAGCTCTAAAGTCAAGAAAATCCTCCAAATCAACCACTTCCACATCTTCCTACTTCTTCTCAGAATCTTCAATGGTTTCAGCCAATAGGTCCAACTTACGTTTCCTATCATGGGCACCATCTTGATAATTACCCCATCCAACAGGGACAAAAGATTCCATCTTGTTAGGGGAAATCTCCCTAGCAACAATAGCACCTTCCCATGCCTTACCTTTGACCTTCCCATGCAACATCTTACCCCCATTTGGAGTCGCCTCCTTCCCTTTAGCCACACTTTTAACAACCTCCTTCATGTCAACATCCATGTTTAACCCATCCAACCTCAAATTTTCCACCTCAGACTTCTAAAGATTCTTAAAATTCTTGCCACCAGAACTAATGTCGATCTGATTGGGGGAATTAATCTTAGCACCTTTATCACCATCCCCCACCTTGATTTTACCTTTCTCACTATCAAGCTTGGCCTCCTTTGGACTTCCTTTCTTACCCTTAGCAACATTCTTTACACCAAAAGAAATAGCTTCCTTCACCACAACATTTGTATTATACCCATCCGACCATGAGAGGGAAGCCTCAAGCTTATTGTCCTTCATATCTCCATCATCTAAAGACTCAATTTCCTCAGACTCATCCAATTCATAATCCCCATCCCATTCCTTGGTAGAATCCCCCATGTCATAAGTAGGGAGGGAGCTCTTACCTTTCCCACCACTAGAAATCTTAGAAATTTTCAAAATGAATTTGGCTTTCATCTGGTCCATAATAAGGAGCATAAGCCCCTCGTGGAAAATATCTTTATTGGGGTTTCTTCTATTATCCTCAATACTGGTTTCCATTGAAATAAGCAAATAGAAGGGAAACAAAACCAAGATATTGTGCCTAAATTGATTCAACAACATGAAATGATACCCATAGATGACAGAAAACCTACCATCTAGGATAAAATACCTCATGATCACTAGAGAAATGACCCTCCAAAGGGTTTTTATGGAGAAACAATCATACCCACTGCTACCCACACCTATGACCTTGTCCTATTCCTTTCCCTTAAATAAATTTTCTAGAGCACATTTGTATGTCGCACTATCCCTGTAAAATGTCTTTCCTTTCATGGGTAACCTAGTCACTTCAGCCACAAAAACTTCTGTAATATTCACCCTGATGGAACCCTCAAAGTTTTTTTCTTGTTCCATGTTAAATCCCTTATTGCATTTGGACATAGGGTTGCTATCTACAAAAGCTTATATTATTCTATTGGGTCGTTGACTCCCTATTTTCCATTGCCAGTTACTTTAATGTATCTATTAGTCATTCATTGTCACCTGGTAAGCAACCTTTTTTTTTAGCCTAGGTTCAAACCTTTCTATTTTATAAAATTGGGTAAGGATCCTTGAGCCCTTACGCTTTTTATATTCTATAACTTAGAGGTTTTCAAGTTAATTATTGTCAACTTATGAGCACGTGCCTAAAAATTTCACTTAAGTCCCGATGGCCCTTGTAACTATATCGCTCATCGCTGATTTATTTATAGGTTTACACTTGAATTAGTGATGAGCGGTACTTTCCTTTGATATCGCTCATCGTTGATGGCATTCAATCCCTCAAATTTGTAATAGCTTATGAGCTTTATATATGTTGTCACAGCGTCTGATTGTGGATATGTTGTGAAAAGTAGTTCTCACATTAGCGATGTGTGATGAACCCTATAAATAATGTAAACCATTCATCCCTAATTTCTTGCACAATATATGAGGAGAATCAGCGATGAACGAAGGCCTTATTGCTCATCATGGATTTATCTCAGAACTTAAGTTCTAAATTAGCGATAAGTGATCGGTGCCTTCTAAAAGATTTTTTCTTTCGCTAATTTAATATGATATTATGGATGATGTCTTTGGTGCCATTTTTTTTATGCAGGTGCACATGTCCAAGATCTGGTGTTTCCACAATGTCTCTCATCGCCAATGGGATCCTAGGCATGAAGTTTGAATTGGCCATGTACAATGAAGGAATAGATGTGACCAGAAGTCAGGCCATAGAATCAAGGGTTAAAGGACATCACCAGGATGTTTTCATCATTGACAGAGCTGAGTGATGATAAAATAAATCAGTGATAGGCAATAACCATTAATGGAAGGAATAATGTGGAAACATCTTGGGGATCTCGTGAAAAGAAAAAAGGGGATCAGTGAAAGAACTAGAGGACCATTAATAAAGCTTTAAAGTAGGACGATCCAGTGAATAGGAATTCATTGCATAAGTAACTTCATTGCTAATGAGCACCTCAAGATTAGAGAAGGATCAGCGATGAAGCAATGAAGTGTATAAAGAAAGTTTCCCACTAAGAAAACTTGTCTTGTGTACTTTGTCGATATTAATGAAAGCACGGATTAGGTTGGTGATACATGTTGATTGAAAGATCACAACACTTGAGCTAGCATTGTTGTTTCCCATGGGTGAAGTTTTAAGTGCTTTAAAAGTAATGACTTAGATTCAATCTTGAGCTGTAAGTTACCAACTTGCTCACATAAGGAGATTTCAAGTAATTAATCTTGCATGCTTTAAATTGCCTATTTAATGAAGATTTCTTGAGTGATTTTCCATGTCATAATTCATTTTGCAATGAATGAGGGTCGAAGGTTGATAAAGAAGTGTGCGGGAATTTAATTTTCCTGAGAAGCGTGTAAACATTCTAAGCAAGTAGGTCTGTAATAATGATTCAAAAATCTGAGGGGTTGTGCTTGTTTGAGCCTAAGGGAGGTCTTGAGAATAAAGATGGAATTCATGGAGCTCCTGATACACCAAAAATAAGAGTAGGATTAGGAAAATTCAAGGAGTATGTACCAAGGAAAATTACCATCCAAAAGAGCAGATAGTTGTAGAAGAATTAATCAAACACAAAGAGAAGAGGATGGTAAAATATGAAAAGAGGGCATGGATGGAGAGTGAACATTATAAGGCCTATCCAAAGGAATGCAATTCTCCATGTGAGGTTCTTAATAACCCTTTAGACAATGAGGGTGATGCTGAATTGGAGGGAAATTATTATCCCCTCTCCCCGTACTATCGAGGAACTCTCGATAAAGAGGTGGTGGACAATTCTCCAATCCCACATGAATAAATGTGGGAGAATATCCTCTTAAGGTTGATGACTCGTGAAAGTGATGATTTCATGCCTCTATTTTTTTTATGATACTCATGCCCTTCATAGGATTTTCTCCTATTTATCACTCATGTGATTTCTTGTTTCATATGCTAAGGTGGAATGTTTTCAGGCTGGTATGTAGGAGAAGTGCTAGATTAGCTAACCTTGGCATTGTGTATATTATATCTAGACAATATACAATTTTTTGTTGGAGCTGCTATTGGAGAATCTTCTTTGGTCAACAAGGACAAAGATTCAACACGGTTACAACAAACTCTACCTTTTGAGGAGTTGGTATGTCTTCATCTCAGGAATGTGGAATGGCTCCCTTTACGTATCGACATAATAACTCAGCCAAAATAACCCTAGACACAATAACCCCATCATAATAACCCAAGGACAAAATAACCCAGGGTCATAATAACCCATGGACAAAATAACCCATGGTGAAAATAACCCATGGACAAAATTACCCATGGTCATTTTAGGATCGGGTTTAGTAAACTAGAAATGACATCAAATGAATTATAAATAAGGATTATGAGGCACCATAGAGGCTATTTAGGTCATTTTCCTTTTAGACCATATATCCATTATATACCCCTAAAAAACACCTTTAATATGCTTAAATAACCTATAAAATGGTAAATAATTATAAAAATAAAGGCAATTTCGTGGGAATAAGTTGATTAAGAGTTATTATGAAAAGATATAAATGAAAAGGCATTAAGAAGATATATAAAGTGGTAGAATTAAGACAAGTAAAGAAAGGAAGAAGGGGAGAAGAAGTAAGAGTGTGTAGAGTGATAAGAAGAGGAGAAATCCAAATTCATAAAAGAAGATATTTTGTAATATATTTTTTTGAACACTATTTTAAATTTTCCTAGGGTTTTCTAAAAGAGTGTAAAAAAAATCAATATACTTTTTAGGGAACCAACACATTCTTCATAATTTTTAATATATACAATGCCTCTTCAGTTTTTAACAAGTCAAAAAAACAAGAATTTACTTATTGTAGATGGTTACACATTTTTGTTTCATCGACAAGGCATCAATAAGATGATTTGGTGTTGTGTGGAATATTTTACAAATAAATGTTCAAGTCGGTGCTATACTACGACACAAACAAAATCTGGTGATGTGATTAGTAGTACAAAACATAATCATGCTCCAAAACCTGAGATGATCACTATCAAACACAAATTGAAAGAAATGACACATAACCAAGATGATCTTCCCATAACCAATAATACTATTAAGGGATGGAATAGAGGATTTAGTGAATTGCTTCAAGCATCGCACAACTCAATCTGGAAATTCATCAAAGCAGTGAAAAAGAACAGAGTCTCCAAGAGAATAAAATAGAGAAATATATGGTTGGATACACTGGGCAACCAAGCATGAAAAAATACTGTGAACTCAAAGAAAGACTAAAAATATTGGTTGATGGTTATGACAACCACAACATTTTAGATTATATAAGAGGCATCACTCATAATTTGACACTTTAATTGAAAATTTGAATAATAAAGTTTTTTTAGCAACATCAATGTAATTTATAAATTTTGTTTTCCTTTTTCTATATTCTTATGGGGATATTTTTCCATGGGTTATTCTGACCACGGGTTATTTTGGCTTGGGTTATTATGACGGTTATTTTGTTGTCCCCGGGTTATTGTGAACGGGTTACCTCATTCGTGGTTATTTTGGCTGTGTTATTATGTCACATAACCTAGATTTTACTCTTTCCATTTTCTCAAATGATCGCAGATGTAAATAACAAAACTAAGAATATCTCAAATTCTGGTGCAAATGAAATGAAATGTAAATGTAAATGTAATTAATCTTGATGCTTGTTGCTCCCTTATTCTATAAAAGGAATTTCAAGGCTTATTACAGAGGTTGGATTCTGAAGTCTTGGATAAGAAGTCATGTATGTAACGATCTTAAATGAGTTTTATAGAAATTAATGATATCAAAACAAAATATCAGTCAAGGAATTGATACTCTCCTATGTATGTTCATTTCAAATTTATGAATGAGAAATACTAATGGTGTTATCATTTGTCTTCAAATATTTCATTTAAATGTATTACTCTGTTTTCAGCTTTAATTCAAAGAATTAACTAAAATGCTTGAATAGGGTCATAAACTTTGTAAGGAATGGCTTAGGATTGCTAAGAAGTAAATGTTTCTTGCACAGTGAGTTTTCGTAAATGCAAAGCAATATGAAAATAGTTTTTTTCTCCCTTAAATAAGTAATTTGTATATTAAAGATCCTCTTGTGTACTTGACTCCATTGCTCCAATTGATTAGACATTGGTCATGTTGTTAGAAAATCTTGCATAAGATGAACAAATAGTGTTCTTGGCTCTAGACTTCTGAGAAGATAATATTTAAATAGAAAATCTCTCCAAGGATAGTAAAAGTGGAATTATTTTCAATTCCTAGCAGATGACTAATCCTTCATCTAAAAATTTTCCAAATCTTCAGTGAAATTGATTTTATCTGCTATAAAAGGAATTAATTTGTGTATAAATGTGTTACTAATTGATTATATTGCACGAAAACGCAATTGGGATTACCCTCCTAGGTTTCACAAAGCCTGAAGTGAAGGAGTACGGACTTTAAAATCCTATGCTCATTGTGTTGGCCACTAACCTAATAGTTCTTCATCATAGGAGTTGGCTACTTCTTAGAGGATTGTCCGGTTCTGCTAGAAAAATCACCAACACACCCCACTCCACCAATACGCAACATACAATTATTCTAGCCCTTAACAAAATCCTTAGTCGCCTTCGCATCAAAACCATGCAATTTAAGAATATAAAGGCACACACCACCATTTTCCAAACTCTCCCACACATCATCATTTTATCTAAACTCATCGCAAGTAACAGGTTCTTGTCTACAATGGTCCCCCCCATGGTAGCCAGAGAATCCCACACAACCAACATCTCCTTTGATTGATAAACAACAAAAAGAAGAAGAATGAACCAAATAAATTGGAAAAGAGCCCCCAAAATCCATGTGAATCTGACATATTGAGGAATCCCAACAATAATTACACCATCCTTTGGCTCAAAATCACAATATTTGTAATTATAAAAAGGATAGGTGTAGGACTCCATAAGTCTAGTCGAGACGGTGAGAAATAAATAAACATTACCTCCCAAAGGATACACCACCTTGACATAAAAATTGGTCATGATTAATAATAATCTGGATATTAATGGGGATGACATCATGAGATTTCCAATACTCATGAGAAGAAACCCCCACGTTTGTAAAACCATCTATTAAGGTGTTTGCCTCATGAAAAACATGTGACACTTTGAAATCATCAAAGGATCTAAGAGCCAAAGTATCATCAATAATAATGGAAATAGACCAAGAGGGAGGATGTAAACTCTTAAGTTAATTGATAATGTTGAGAGAATCCCCTCTAATGAAATTTTCCTCACCCTAGCCTCTTTAGCAAGGAGGAAGAGGGATTAGGAATTGCTAAACTCAAACTATTTTGAAATTAGTACAAGCAGAAGTAATGATTTTTGTGTTTTGTGGATTGTTTCAATAGTTTTCATGAATCCATCTCAAATATTAAATAAATTTCAATTGTGATAATAATGAAGTGTTTTGATATTTTATGGATCTTTGGTTCATGTACCATTTTTAATTTGTTGATTGTAAGTTACTTTACATGGTCATTTTGAACTTATTTCTGAATCTAGTTTGATTATGAAGTTGTTTAAGCTACATTGGATCTAGTTGTTTGAAAAAAAATCATGATTTTAAAAATTATATTCCTTTGAAGATTGCACTATTTTTGTGGCATTGTCAGTTAATTTGATTAATCAAGAATTGGTTATTTGTGGGATCTATCTATCCAAGTGTTGAGTTATTCTTGTAGTTATTCATAGGATTTCTAAACTTTCTCTCTCACTTATCTTTTAAAATTTATTTTTAAACATCATAACTAGTTAGGAAAAGTATCAAGTTTATTGCTAAGTCAAATGATAAATATCATTTTTTATATCTTAGATCTGAAAAAATATTTATTGATTCATATTTTAGAGAAAAATTCTAACCCTCTTTAAGTTTCCAATTAATATAAGTAAGGCCCCTTGTTAAAATAACAAAATACATTGAGTCACTGATTTATCTTGTAAAGTCAAGACTTGATATTCAAAGCCTTGGGGTAGTCATTTTCTAAGTTATTGAATTTGATCTCTTTTCAAGAGAGATAAAGCACTCAGTTTTTATCTAAGTGGTTGTGTGCAAATACACTCATCAACAAATTAATGCTAGAAGGAGGGGTGAACAAATGAGTTGGAGTTGTAATGAGATTTTAAATTGTTAATCCGAGATATGTTAGGTCTCTTTATATGTTGCAAATCCAAAAAAGTGAAATATTTGAAAATGAAAAACAAAATTGAGTTCAAAATGGATAATCAGTGGAAAAGTGAGTTTTGTTGTCAAGAGATTTTTCATGTTGATATCCCTCATTTTCAAAAAAATGAATGAACAACTATATCCTCAAAATTTGTCTCATTTTTCCTTAGTAGGAAATCGTAGGATACATGTTAGTACTAGGCATTGTGAAAGTAATTGTTTAACCTTTCTGACAAGGTTGGATCTAGATTTGAAAGGAATATTTTTTTGGGGAAGTATAATATAGAAGTATGTGTGGAATTAGATAAGGAATGTTCCTCTCTAGATGATGAAAGTGGAGAGTTTGAAGGATTCAGAGGTTTTATTTAAAATTCATGAAAGATCAGCTGAGTCTTGGGAATAAAATACGTTTGCAAGATTTGTCTTACCAAATTGGTGCAAAATTCATAAAGCCCCACACTCAAAAATCACATACACACTATGCATGAATGTAATCCAACAAGTCAAAGGTCATGTGGGGCTCCTAGAAAAATCAAGTGTAGATATAGAAAATGTATAGGTGATAGAGAGTCAAGCATCAAATAGTCACATTAATAAGGGGACTCAATTGGAAAACATTGTAGAAATTTTGAAACAACACAAAAGGTCAAAAAAAATAAAGTATATGAAGTTTTTTCATTTTTTTCTAAATAAAATGATAATCATGATTACTACAACTCAAGGCAACTAGACACTTTGCTAGCCAATTGGAGCGAAGATGAATTGTTAGAGCCTCAAATGGTAAAAATGAGAGAAATTGATGAATATCAAGAGATACAAAAGAAACAAGATTCGAGAGATCTTGTTGCTACTACTACCGCACATGATCAAAAACCAATACAATGTAAAATATAAGTTAAAATGGGGAAGTTTCCTTGTCTAGTAAATGATGTTTCTCCATTGTATTTAAA
Organism: Sequoia sempervirens; assembly: GCA_007258455.2. NCBI lineage: Eukaryota > Viridiplantae > Streptophyta > Pinopsida > Cupressales > Cupressaceae > Sequoia > Sequoia sempervirens. The sequence continues at coordinate 25,533 of VDFB02284932.1, forward strand.
TGAGTTAAGCAAGACAAGGTTCGTGTATGTCATGTCGTAATGATGATGATTCTCATCCAAATAATGTAGATGTACATGAATT
>VDFB02284933.1:0-44770 GCA_007258455.2 Sequoia sempervirens
GCGTCTAGTCATCTTTAGTTCAAAAAGTTAAATTTTGACTTTAGGCATTTTTCTAGTCATTTTAATAAAAATTTGGATCTTCAACTCTCGCTGGAGCCTCTGTTCAATCACTGATTCTGGTTGACAGACATCACTAATCAGCTGGCTAACAGTTGCATTGAAAAGCAGGACCAAAACTAACAAAGTCACTCCTTGAGACTGCAATCCATAAAAATGAGATCTGAGGCTTCAAAACTCCAAGCACCCTTAGCAAAAGCTGCACTTTTGACCCCAAATAGACAAATTTTCATCATTTTCATCTTACGAAGCTAAACTTGACCTCCTCGCATTTCGTGTTTGGCAAAACTTCAAGACTAGATAACTGGTTCACTACGGAGCTGGCTCCATTCTACACAACATCTTCAAGGGAACACTTCATCAAATTCCAACATTTGACATGCAAGGGCGCCCCTGGCCTCTAGGGGCGCTTTTGTTCTCAGAGAGCCATTTTTCCAACTGGCTAAGAATCCACTTAAGCTCCAATTGTCGGCTGACGACTCACCTTCTGATCTAACAGAGACATGCAATGGAAATATAGATGTAACATAGATAGGATGAACACCTGAGATCACCCAAAAGAAGACATTCAAGGCTCCAAAACATTGGGTGCCCCTGGCCAATAGAGGCGCTTTTGCTTTTTCCTTGTCATTCTGACCAAGATTTAACCTCATGTTTGACCTCTGACCTTGGCAATTCAGCAACTCAGATTCACCTACTGATAGATGCGTTGTGAAGCCTGATCAAACGTGAGACAAACATCCTAGGTGTCATTTGGCCGAAATCTTTCATTTGATCCCTCAAAAAGATGGGCGCCTTTTGCAAAAGTTGCGCTTTTCCTTCCAGTTTTGTCATTTTTTCATTCCCCTCGTTCTTTGTTGAATCTCCCATATCAAGTGCTAGACATATCTTTCAGGTTGACTGGATAGCTCATCATGAAGCTGACAATATTCCTGACAAGTCTTCTTGGAAGTGAAAAACCTTAAAACTAAAATATGGGCCTTCAAAATCTAGGGCGCCCCTGGCTAACAGGGGCTCTGGTGCTCCAGAGTTAGAATTTTTTTGATGATTTTCATACTGTCAAAAAATCTCCTATGAGATGAAGCATTATTTAGAACTTCTCTCGCCACAAATTCTTCATTTGAGCACTTTAGGCTTAAATTTCAACACCTGGTCTCTGGCCATGTCATTGATGATCTTAGAAATCCTAGGTTTCCACTTGAAAAAAAAATTACCCACCAGACTTAAACTAAGTTTTAACTGAAACTGACTTCACCATCATGATCGTGAAGCAAAATAAATCAATCAAAACAATTTTCAGTCAATTCTGACAAGTTTTAATTTTTAGGATTTCATGACCTGGAACAGGGGTGCTTGAAAACCCTAATTTTCAATCTTTTTCAATTTTCACAAGTATCTTCTAGACATCAAACTGACACAAATTCCACACTTGATTTTCCCAAAAAAATGTGTTTTGACATCATTTTAACAAGTTTTAGACTCTTTTAATCAAAATGCCTTAATGAAGCAAAAAATTTGGTTTAGGTACAACAAGTACCATCATCTATGTGATCATGTATCTCGTGACGTAGGCACATGCATCTTTTAGTATTGTGTCTAAGAATTTGATGGTTCTAGCAGAATGTGTTCTCTTTGTACCAGTCCGGGTAAGGTTTTGTAACGGGTTGAGGATCTGGCAAGGTTATTACTTTGTCTTTCAATAACTTCTTTAGAATAGAAGTGTATGATTTTGATAACTTCATGAGTTTTTTGTTGCATTTGAGGCCTTTGTCACTAGACACAACAACTACATTTGCAACAAATTTACCTTTACCAGAGATCGACACAATGGACCTACCCTTAGGATGAGAGCACGAGGAGGATCCACCGAACTAGGGAATCGTCTGCTAGTACTCCTGCAATGTGGCACAAAGATGTGCAAAAGAGGGGTATTTCATCAAAGCAAACTTCTCTTGCCAAGACCTCTGCAGGTTGTCGATGAAAACCTTCTGCACATCTAATTCAGGCAAAGGATAAGATATTTGTGAAAATAACATTTGATACCAAGCGATGAAATCAGTTATCTTCTCATACCCTTCCTGCCTACACTAGACAAGGTCTGAAAAGGCCATCTTCGATCCGATGTTTGCTTGGAATTTATAGAGAAATTGATTCAAAAGTTTCTCAAACAAGAATATGGAATTATCAGGAAAGGAACAATACCATTTTAGGGTTGTATCCTTGAGAGATGTCGAGAACAATTTGGCCATTAAGGCATCATGGTGGAAGAAATCTCTACACGTGGCATTAAATGTGGACACATGTGTTTGTGGATCTCCCTTACCACCATACTTCTCAAACTTTGGAATCTCCATCCCTTGGAGGATAGGAGTGTTCATAATTTCTATTGACAAAGGACTATGATGAAAGAAAGGCTGGAAAATCGGCTAGGAGGTGGCATGAGATAGGTTCACCAACTAATTCTGCATCTGGCCCATGTTTTGTAGCAAAGCATTCAAAATGGGGCCAGATGATGAAACAAGACCAGTGGAACCACTTCCAAAGCCACCGAAGCCACCAGAGCTGTTGCCTCCCATAACGCCAAGGCTTCCACCACTAGATCCAACATGGCCCCCATAGTTACCACCACCAGAATAAGAAGGAATAGCATTGAAACCCAAAGGGATTTTGTTTACTTTAATAGTTGGAGGTGCCTTAGGCATGGGGGTGGTATTGATGAAGGTCCTAATTCAGCCATGTACATCAATGTCATGGGAACCAAAAATCCTATCTGCCTTCTAGAGGTTTTGGGCCCAGAACCTCGGATAACACCCAATCCAAAGTTGTATGAAGGGATACATGCTTCCACTATGTCAATGATGCCTCATAGAGCTCTAGGCCCACCCAATCTTTGTCTAGCATATATCTCATTTCATTAACAAGCCTAGAAGCCCTAGCCATGTTTCACTATTTTCCCAAATGATTCGCAAGATCCAACAACCTCCTATATAGAGCAATGAGATGCTTTGCACGAATAGTGAGAGAAACGTCCTTGTTCAGAGGTGGATCCGTAGGAGAAATAGGAGGGGTAGGAGAAAGAGTGGTCTCCCCAAAGAAACTTGCCTCTACTCCTAAAAATATCTCCTGAGAAGTGAGACCAGTAGTGACCTTCAAGAAATCCATTTCTAGATTTTGTACACTTCTTCTAATGATGTACCCAAAGGTTGTAGATTGGGTCATAAAGCTCATAAAGCTTCATGAAATGCAAGTATGCAACCTTTGCAAGGTGTGGGAGGAAGAATCTTAACATAGAAATAAATGCTACGATGTTCATGTCGGGCTCACCAAAATGTAGAGGAGGGGGACTGACTTCTCAGGGACTTCAGGTCATGGGAGAGTCTAGAACAACAAGCTACCTTGATCTACCTCAAGCTAGATGAATGAATTGGAAAGGTTAAGCATTTAGGGTCGAAAAGAAAGAGCAATCTAGGTGCTACTATCCTTCTACTAACTCGAATGTTTTAGGAAGTCAAGCAAGTCAATTCTCAGAGTTCAATCTACAACTTGGATAGCTCACTACCTAAGGATGACAACACAAGACACATACTCCAGTGCGGCACGTTGGCGTTGAAATTCATACGAATAGAGGACTTTTGAGATAGAAAAAATATTGAAAATGCAACTAACAGCTTAACTAATGGATTTTATGTTATATCAGAATGTAAAGGAAATATAGAAACAAAATACAACAATAAGAATACTTTAACTAGATATGTTTTAATTGAAAAAGAAAGATGAGAAGATAGTACTAAACTTTTTACAACTTGATTCTTTGAATAGCTTCAATCAAAAAGTACCTACACACACAAGAACGAGAAAATGTTGGGGTTGTGTTTAGAGGACTGCCTCAATTAGTCCCCCACTTTGGTGTTTCCACCTCCATAGACAACCATATGGAAACGATTGTATAGAAAGATGATAAAGAAAGTGAAGAAATGGAAATACCAAGTAATCCTCAAACATCAATATGCTACTACGCAAGTAGATGATACAAAAGTAAATGGAAATGGATGGATATCACCTTCTCAACCACGTGCTCTCAAGGAAAATGGAGAAAGATGTGAGCTCGCAAGCTCTCCAAGCCAACATTGTCGCAACAACGAAGAGGAGGATCCAACAAAGCAGCAACTTGTAGCTACAATGAAGGTGGTAAAATGTGAAGGAGTTGAAAGTTAGTGAATTTGATCAAGAAGTCCATAAGTGTGAAGAAGATGGAATGAATGGAAGAATAGGAAATTTGAATCAAAGAAGCATAAATTTTTTTTGTTTGATGTCGATCAAAAGAGCAACAAATGTTACACCTCATGTTCAATGGAGGAGTGTAATTCCTCTATGGATTCTAGAGGCAGGAATCCTGTCAGGACATAAGTGCATCGTGTGGATGTCTGCGTGTCACACTAGAGTCCCTGATAGAAATTCTTCCATCGACACACAAATGAGTTGCCAAGTGGACAAGGAAAGGTGGTGGGTGTATGGATTGCATGATCACATTTAATTATGTAAGGTAGGGGGTAGCATAAATGTGAAATTTTTCTAGGGGTGCAAATTCATGCCATTACACAACTGTGATGATCCTCCTAACAAAAGTGACTCACCACTTGTTGAACCTAGTGATGCTCCTAGTACAACACTTGTCGTTGTCCCTTTGGCTAGTTATTCGCCTTCCGCATATGATGAAAAAGATTGGGATGTGGATGACCTACTATAGGTTGACTCATGTGCCATACTAGTATTGTCCTTATCTTTGTTGGAATATGTGCCTCAATCCTTACTGACATGGAACCCCTGAAGGGAAAAGTCGCTGTGACATTGTTCATGTCTGGCTGACTAACTGTTCTAAATCTGCTTGATAAGCTCATGTCGCCAAGACAAAGTTGATGTCTTCCCGAATGAAGTCTATCACTATAACTAGGAGCATTCGGCGTGACATTTTGTCGAATGGTGAATGTCTCACCGATAGCATATGGCTATCGGGCTAACACAAGGATCTCAGGGAGATCTCTCAGCGAGAATGGAAATTCTCGCCGATGGTGGATGTTTCGGTGAGATATCCCAGCGATGAAGAAAGTTCTTGCCGAAGGGAGTATTCACTTGGTGCCTTCGCGGTGACAAAAAGACCTCGGTATAAGGTCTTGGCGAAGGTGATAAGTCTCGCTGACTCTTGGGTGCTTCGGTATGACATGTTCGGCCGATGTAAGGTCTTGGTGAAGGTCAAATGTCTTGCCGACTCAGTAAGACATGGGCGCTCGATGAAAGGTCTCGATGAAGGACATAAGTCTTTCCGACTCGGTAAGACTTGGTTGTGTTCAGAGTGAAGTCTCGGCGAATGACGAATGTCTTGCCGACTGTCAGATGCTTCGGTGAAACTTGAGGAGACTCGATGAGAACTCTTGGCGAACGGTAAAGTCTTGTCGATGGCAAAGTTGAAATCGATATGACTTGTGGCATTCGGTATGAGTCTTGCCGATATGAATGAAATGGTTATCGGTAGATTCAGTATGACTCATGGCGCTCGTTATAATGTCTTGTCGACTCGTGGAAGCTATGGTGATATCGATATGAAGACTTTGTGGCATTGGGGAGACACTGTTAGTGTCTCACCGATATGCCAACAAAGTTTGAATGCCTTTGACCATGCGACCATCCTATGTGGAATCTCGTGGACCAATCAGAGGAAGCAAAACTTGAATGATTGATAGTTGGTTTTTTGCAACAGTGCTACACTGGAGCTGAACTGCATGCAAGGAAAAATCAATTGCTTGAAAGGAAATTGTTTATGATTGGCAATGGCGGATAAGGATGCACATAAGACAAAATCAGAATGTGAATAAAATAAAAGTAGAACGATTCTGATGGAAGAGAGAGTTGAATTGGATGTAATGAGAGCATTGTCTGTAACTGATGAACAGTGAGTAAAGCTACTGTTACTAACACCAGAGAGTTGTATCTCTGATTTGTATGTAATATGTTGTTACTACAAAGAGTTTCAGCTTGGTGTGGTGGGTTTTTTTCCCGATAGGGTTTTCCCACGTAAATTTGTTGTTCAGTTGTCTTTGTGTATTCGTTTTGTTTCTAAAAATATTTCATGTGTGTCTTAATTAGATTGTAATTTGAAAATTAAAAGCCCTGCATTGCATTCTCCCCTGTGGATTTGACGTTAGGAAAGTGTTTCCGCACCGTTGCTTTCCTTACAAGTGGTATCAAAGCCTTGCCAGTTGTGTTATCCTTGAGTGGGTTGGGTTTTTTGTGTTAATTATTTTTTAGTGGGAGTCTGTTAGAGGTCTGATAATTTAATTACAGATTAAGATGGAGAGCACTTCCAGGAAGATGGAAATAGAGAAATTCAATAGTAGCAACTTTGAGTTGTAGAAACTCAAAATGGAAGATCTATTAGTAGACCGAGATCTTTGGACTGTTGTGTCTGGAACAATGCCTCAAGGCATGAAGCAAGAGGATTGGGACCTGGCAGATAGAAAATCAAAAGGGCTGATAAGGCTCTGTTTGGCAGATTTTGTTCTTCTGAACGTTGGTGAAGAAAAGACTGCATCTTCCTTGTGGAAAATACTAGCATCAATTTATCAAGGCAAGTCATTGGTGAACAATTTTTTCTTGAGGAAGAAGTTGTACTCTTTGAGAATGCAGGAAGGAGGGTCTGTTGTTGATCACTTTAATTCTTTCAACATGTTGATTGCTCAGTTGACATCTGTTGGTGTGAAGATTGAAGATGAAGATCATTGCATGTTGTTGCTATGTTCTCTGCCTGATTCTTGGGATCATTTGGTGATGGCTATAGGGAGTACAACATCCACATTCAATATGGAAGATGTTGTTGCTTCTCTATTATCAGAAGAAATGAGAAGAAAATATTCTGAGATGGAAAAGGAGGCTCTGACTGTTAGAGGTAGACCAAAGGAGAAAGGCAAGAAGAAGGACAAGAAGTCCAGATTGAAATCAGAAGGGAGATCAAAGTCTCCTGGCAAGAAGTCCAAGGTGAAGTGCTGGAATTGTGGGCAACCTGGTCATGTCCGAAAGGATTGCAAGGAGGAGAAAAAGAAGAAGAACTCTTCTGGAAATGATTCTTCTCAGAATGATGCAGATGCCTTCATTGCAGCTTTGGCTACATGGGCATCAGATGATGTCTGGCTGATTGATTCTAGAGCATCTTTCCACATGACATCTCATAGAGACTGGTTCACGAAGTATGAAGAATACAATGGTGGAAAGGTGTACTTGGCAAGTGATTCATCTTTGGAAATTGTTGGTCGTGGAAAAGTCAGAATTCAATTCCCTGATGGAAGAGTGAAGGGAATCAATGATGTAATGCACATACCAGGTCTGGCTCGTAATTTACTTTCTGTAAGTAAGCTGAATGATATTTGAGTGTAGGTCACGTTCTCTAGAAATGGTTGCAAGATGACTAGAGAATCTTTGGTGCTGGCTAGGGGTGTTCGAATTGGCACTCTGTACAAGCTGGATGCACCAGTTGTTCAATGCAACAGTGTCTCTGAAAAGTCACTTAAGGCTACTCATGAAGAAAAGAAGGAAAATGTTCCAGATGGTGTAAACTCAATGGAGGTTAAACTTCCAGTAGAGAAGACCATGCTCTGGCATCAAAGGCTAGGCCACATAGGTGAGAAAGGTTTAAAAACCTTGAAAAATAAAAGCTTGGTAAAAGGGCTTGAAGATTGTAACCTTGAGTTCTATTTTTGCGAACATTGCATATATGGAAAGCAACACCGTGTTTCATTTTATTCCAGTCCTCACAAATCCTTTGTTTTGCTTGATTATATTCATTCTGATGTGTTTGGTCTAGTGAATGTTCCTTCTTTGTCTAAATCAAGATACTATGTGTCGTTTATTGATGATTATTCAAGAAGAGCATTTGTATTTTTTCTGAAAAGCAAATCAAAAGTATTCAGTCGGTTTAAGGAATTTAAAAACTTTGTTGAAAATCAGACTGGTAGAAAAATAAAATGCCTAAGGACTGACAATGGCAGTGAGTTTTGTTCAGATGAATTCGAAAGGTACTATACAAATCATGGGATTAAAAGACATAAGACTACACCTTACACTCCACAGCAAAATGGAGTTGCTAAGAGGTTCAATAGGATAGTAATAGAAAGAGCATGAAGTATGTTGAGCAGTGTTGGCCTGGAGGAGAAGTTATGGGCTGAAGTAGTCTCTACAGCATGTTACTTGGTAAATCGTTCTCCTAACTCTACTCTTGTTGAAAAGACGCCTTTGGAAGCATGGTCTAGAAAGAAGCCCCCTCTGAGACATATTCGTGTCTTTGGCTGTGAGGCATATGCATATGTGCCATTTGAAAAAAGATCTAAGTTGGAAAAAAAAGTTGAAAAGTGTATTTTTATTGGCTATAGTGCTAGCATAAAAGGATACAAGCATTGGAACCCTGAGACTAGGAAGGTTTTGTACAACAAAAGCGTTATCTTTCATGAGCTGAAGCCTTCTACATTGGATCTGCAGTTAGAGAAGAAATCAGAAAATGAAAAGGATGTAGCAGGGATTCCTCAGACACCAGATAAAGAGGAATTGAAAAATCAAAATGTACCTGATACTAAAGAGAGCTCAAGTAGTTCTGAAATTTTTGATGAAGATGAAGAACCACCTCAGCCTCAGCCTGTGAGGAGGTCAACTCGTGAAAGAAAGCAACCTGAAAGGTATGGGTTTTCTCTGATAGATTCTACTTGTGCCTATGCTTTAATTTCTAGCACTGATGAACCTAGGACTGTGAAAGAGGCATTTAAAATGTTTGATTCAAACTCTTGGTTGGAAGAAATGAATGAAGAAATGGCATCATTAGAAAAGAATGATACCTGGAGTTTGGTGCCATTGCCTAGAGGCAGAAAAGTTGTGGGCTGCAAATGGGTATTTAAAAAGAAAATTGGTCTGGATGGCAGTGTAGAAAAATATAAAGCGAGGTTGGTTGCAAAAGATTATTCCCAGGTAGAGGGAATTGATTATGGAGAAATCTTTTCTCCTGTAGCTAAGCTGACATCTATCAGATTTCTTTTGTCACTTGCAGCAACGTATGACTTAGAAATTGAACATATCGATGTGAAGACAATGTTTCTTCATGGTGATCTTGAAGAATAAATTTATATGTCCCAGCCAGAGCACTTTGTGGGAAAAGGTAAAGAAAGACTGGTTTGCAAGTTGAAAAAATCTTTGTATGGCTTAAAATAGTCTCCTAGAATGTGGTACCAGAAATTTGACACTTTCGTTTTGTCATTGGGATTTGTAAGATCAAAATGTGATCATTGTGTATATTACAAAGTTGAAAGTGATCAAGTACTTATTATTGCACTCTATGTTGATGATATGTTGTTCATAGGCAATAGTAAGCTAATGATTTCTGATCTTAAGTCTCAGTTGTCTGCAAAGTTCGAAATGAAAGATCTTGGTGCAGCAGGGTATATTCTGGGAATGGAAATAACCAGGGAAAGGAAGAATAGAAAGCTTTGGCTTAGTCAAAGTATGTCAAGACTATTCTGGAGAGATTTTGTATGACTAATTGCAAACAGCTAGTTGTTCCAGTTATGCAGGGAACAAAGTTATCTATTGAGGATTGTCCAAAATCTCCTTCTGAGATGGAGGACATGACTAGTGTGCCTTATGCAAGTGCAGTTGGCAGCCTCATGTATGCAATGGTCTGTACAAGGCCAGACATTTCCCAAGCAGTGGGAGTTCTTAGTCAGTTTATGGCTAATCCTAGAAGAATACATTGGGATGTTGTGAAGAGAGTGTTTAGATATCTGAAGGGCACTTCAGACTATGCTTTGTGTTACCATGGTAACTTGGTTGAATCATAGAGGACTCTCAGTATTCGAGGTTATGTGGACTCTGATTGGGGAGGGGACATTGACAGCAGAAGATCCACCAGTGGATATATCTTCATGATGAATGGTGGTGCAGTGAGTTGGATGAGCAAGCGGCAGGCTATAGTCGCTTTGTCCACTACAGAGGCAGAATACATGGCAGCAACACATGCCTGTAAAGAAGCAATCTGGTTAAAACGTTTGTGTTCTAACATTGGTTTTGATGCAGGAAAAATTACTATTTACTGTGACAGTTAGAGTGCTATATGTTTGGCAAAGAATCCTACTTTCCATGCTAGGACGAAACATATATATGTATAGTATCACTTTGTATGAGATATGGTGGAGGATGGGAAGGTCTCTTTGGAGAAAGTGGATACTCTAGAGAATGTTGTAGATGCATTGACGAAGCCTGTGAGCACAGACAAGTTCAGGTGGTGTGCCAGTTCGATGGGCCTCTTGGCTCATGAATTTTAGAAGTTTTATTATGCTCTGGAGGTGTCAGTAAGATCTTCGTCAAGTGGGAGCTTGTTGGAATATGTGCCTCAATCCTTACTGACATGGAACTCCTGAAGGGAAAAGTCGCTGTGACATTGTTCATGTTTGGCTGACTAACTGTTCTAAATCTGCTTGATAAGCTCATGTTGCCAAGAAAGAGTTGATGCCTTGCCGAATGAAGTCTATCACTATAACTAGGAGCATTCGGCATGACCTTTTGTCGAATGGCGAATGTCTCACCGATAGCATATGGCTATTAGGCTAACATAAGGATCTCGGGGAGATCTCTCAGCGAGAATGGAAAGTCTCGCCGACGGTGGAGGTTTCGGTGAGATGTCCCAGTGATGAAGAAAGGTCTTGCCGAAGGGATTATTCACTTGGTGCCGACGCGGTGACAAAAAGACCTCGGTATAAGGTCTTGGCGAAGGAAATAAGTCTCGCCGACTCTTGGGCGCTTCGGTATGAAATGTTCGGTCGATGTAAGGTCTTGGCGAAGGTCAAATGTCTTGCCGACTCGGTAAGACATGGGCGCTCGGTGAAAGGTCTTGGAGAAGGACATAAGTCTTGCCGACTCAGTAAGACTTGGTTGTGTTCGGAGTGAAGTCTCGGTGAAAGACAAATGTCTTGCCGACTGTCAGATGCTTCGGTGAAACCTGAGGAGACTCGATGAGAACTCTTGGTGAATGGTAAAGTCTTGCCGAGGGAAAAGTTGAAATCGATATCACTTGTGGCATTCGGTATGAGTCTCGCTAATATGAATGAAATGGTTATCGGTAGATTCGGTATGACTCATGGCGCTCGTTATAACATCTTGTCGACTCATGGAAGCTATGGCGATAGCGATATGAAGACTTTGTGGCATCGGGGAGACACTGTTAGTGTCTCACCGATATGCCAACAAAGTTTGAACGCCTTTGACCATGCGACCATCCTATGTGGCATCTCGTGGACCAATTAAAGGAAGCAAAACTTGAATGATTGGCAGTTGGTTTTTTGCAACAGTGCTGTGTTGGAGCTGAGCTGCATGCAAGGAAAAATCAATTGCTCGAAAGGAAACTGTTTATGATTGGCAATGGCGGATAAGGATGCACAAAAGACAAAATTAGAATGTGAATAAAATAAAAGCAGAACGATTTTGAGGGAAGAGAGAGTTGAATCAGATGTAATGAGAGAATTGTCTGTAACTGATGAACAGTGAGTAAAGCTACTGTGTCTAATACCATAGAGTTGTATCTCTGATTTGTATGTAATTTGTTGTTACTACAAAGAGTTTCAGCTTGGTGTGGTGGGTTTTTTTCCCGATAGGGTTTTCCCATGTAAATATGTTGTTCAATTGTCTTTGTGTATTTGTTCTGTTTCTGAAAATATTTCATGTGTGTCTTAATTAGATTGTAATTTGAAAATTAAAAGCCCTGCATTGCATTCTCCCCTGTGGATTTGACATTAGGAAAGTGTTTCCACATCGTTGCTTTCCTTACATTCTTCTCTTTGTGTTCTTTGTGATTACACGTGCATAATTTGATCCCTCATATAGTGTTACTTAGTATTTCTTTATATGTTTTTGAGCCTACTTTGGATGGCCCTTGTCACTCCATAGGTGCAAGGATACAAAGGAAGTGAATCTGTCATGGCATTCTTCTATTTATATCTACATTCCTCTATTTGTCGTAAACACGTATCTTATCTTTTATCTTGTGTTTTCCTTTTGGGGATGATGCAAGGCATCGAGACATTCAGGTCTCTTCCATGTTGACCCAAAATCTTCCCTTTTTTTCTCGCTCTATGTGTTATTCTTCCTTTGTGCTCATTGTTCCTTGAGTTATTTGGGGAATGATGACGATTTTGAGCTTGACTATATCACTACAGCAACGAAAAATGCTAACTCCAAATCCATGGATCCCTTATGTGTTATCTTAGGATTGCATATGGGGGGAAACCATCCTTTCCATGACATAGCCATATCTCAGAAACACATATTTGCATAGGTCTTTCCAAATAACGCTCTCATGTATTGGATTTTATTGTGTTCTACTTTAAAGTAATTGCTCATAGCATGGTGTTTAGCAATTTCTTTAAAGTGGGGGCATGCGAGTCCTCACTCATTGTTTGCTTCAAAGTGTGGTCTTCTTACTTCACACAATGTGTCTTCATGGTGGTGTCATTGGGTTTGATGTCCTTCAAGATTGTGACCTTTTTGAGCATATGACATTCCTCTTAGGGGTGATGCTACGGATTGCATTCCCTGAGTTGTGAATCTTTTATCCTCGACTAGTCCTCTCTTGGAGACATTAAGCATGATGTTCCCTAAGGTGAGACCTTTCATGAACTAAGAAAAACCACTTTGAGTATCCTATTGCATGTATCAAGCCCACCAAGCATAACACAACTTTCTTTCCAGTGGAGCCTTTATGTTTTTCAAGGCCACCATGTATAACACAACTTGCTTGCCATTGGAGCCTTTTTCATGAGTGCCTAGTATAACACAATTTGCTAGCCTTGTGACCATTTTTGTGGCGCCTTATCAAAGTTATTAGGAGGTATAACTTTGGTATGGTTAGTACAATGGGAACCTATAGACCTGGCATGACTTTCCCATTAGCCACTTTTTGGGGCTCACCTAGTGGAGGACAACAGATTTCACTAGCTCGTGTGAGTACATTTTGTTTGCATAGTGGACAACAGGTTTCCACTTGTAAATTTTTTGGGAAAAATAGATAAGGTTTGATCCATATTGATTGGAAAAACATTCGAGGCTTGATCCACCCCTCTTTCTCTTCTCATTAATTTTGACATTATATGTTTGTGTATCTTGTCTTGCTACTGCATATTTAAACATAGGCACATGTCTCTTTGCTCTTTTTTTGGTTTTCCATGAGATCTTAGATCTTGGGGGCTTAATCATCCTCCTTGACCTTTGTTGTCTTATCTTTCCAACAGTTGTACAATTAGACCTCTCTTGACACATGTTTGACGACTTTAGTGTGATTTTGAGTGTAAGGCTCATCCTCTCACTAAAGTGGGGGCTAAATGTAGTGTCAAAAAATGTACTCCTTTACATTTTCAGAATATGTTTGGACCCCTTAATTAATTCAACTTAATTAAGCCTCTAATTAGCTCAATTATGCATCTACAAGCCTAATTAATTGTAATTTTTGAAAGGGGAATTAGTATTTAATTAATACAATTGTCATTTTTAACACCCCGAAATAAATAGGTCCTCGCAATTTAGGTCAGGACCCATTCGCCCTTGGGAAAATGGGTCCCCTTTAGTTTTTAAATTCAAATTTTTAATATTTTTTTGGCAACCTTTTTATGATCCCAAATTCAATTTCAAATGACGGTTTTTAATGTTTAATTTTTGGGAAATTAGAAAATTACCTATAAATACAAGGTCTTTTTATCAAATTCAAATCCTAAGATATCTATACTTCATATGCAAGCATTCACAAAAGCTAAGATTACTATCAAAGGTGTTCAAGAGAAAATTTATCAATCATTTGTTGCAGCATTCAAGATCTCAAGCATCATGTCAAAGTTATCATCATTCATGCATGTTTGTGAAGCTAACATTGTGATGTAGGTTTCAAGCATTCAAGTCAAATTTCAAGCATCAGGATCAACATCCAATCAATTCATTTCATGCAAGATCAAGACCTTGAAGATATGTGTTATTTTTTAGTCCTTTAAGGGTTTCACTCAATGGTTTGGTGATTTTCAACATAGCAATTGTTCATTCATCATTCCTTTCATGCTTCATTATTTCATTTCAAGGTTTAATTACCAAAATAGGGTTTGACCAAGGCAAACCCCCATTCACCAAAAGCAAACAATTTTTCCCTCTGTGTGTTTTGCAGATCTTAGGTTGAAGAAGGATTGAAGATCTATCAAAAGAGAAAATTTTCAAAATTTGTCAAAGTTGCAAAGTTTTCAACATTGTCGTTAAGCCACATAAACTCATTTTCATGATTTAATTCTAAATTTTTGACTGTGAAACCCCAAGGAATCGGGAGTGCAAACCTAGGAGCAGAGGACTATAAAAGTAGATTTTTAACCCCTATAGCAAGACCCACTCACCCTTGGGTGAATGAGTCCCAGGAGGACACTCAGCATAGCCTTTTTGTGACAAGCGCATAAAATCACATCCTTCTTAGATCTCTTGAAACTTTTTGAATTCTGTTAGATTAAGGTTTAATTTAGATGTTTCATGTGTTACATTGCATTATTGCATTCATTTGGTATTTTTCATTCATCTCTCAAAAGTGCAATTTAGGATGATTTACCCCATCCTCAATCATAAGGAAAACAACAAGATCTCCATAAGGGTTGACTCACCTAAGGGTTGAAATTCAATCTTTCCCTAGGGGATTTCTTTTCCCTAATGAAATAAGGAAGGAAAGTGTAGGTGCATACCCCCATTCAAATTCCATCACCCACATTTTCTCTCATTTCACTAAGTATATGGGTCATCGTGAATCGAAAAGTGCATGAAAATACAACTACATTCACTATGGACATAGTATTTGTATCATAAGTACAATCGTTGTTAAGAGCAAGGTCATATGTTCACCCACCCTACTCGACTTGGAATACCTTTTCTGACCTAGGGTATTCTAGAATTGTTTGTTCCACCCAATGAATAATTGCAAAGAACTTATAATTCAGCATAGCCAGTCTTTCTAAACATAACTCAACTGAGTTGATAAGATGTTATACTTTTCTCTAACCATCACGTTACTTGGCATAACTATCAGGTCTTGGCATTTTTCACTAGTTCAAGATAAACAAAATACAAAGGGTATTTCCCACAAAACGGGTTACTTGGCATACCCTTTCCCAAAACAACTATCTTGACCTAAATGGTCATGGATTAATAAGGAAACTTCCTTTTCATAACACCTTCTATTGGATGGTACTTGACTCAATACAAAACCCTAGAAGGGTTTGGACACTACCACAAAACCACTTTGGATTTCAAGGGAAAAATTCCATTCACAATTCATTTATCAAAAAGAAAGCAAGGATTATATTCTCTTACTGCTTAGGCATTCTTGCAACCATGACACCTAGTTGTGCTCATTAATTCATTACTTATTCTTTACTCTCATTCTTTATTCATAGTTTACGACTCTCATAAACAAGTTTCAGCTTTACTCTCTTCACTTACTCAATCGAGAGCTTAACTAGTGTTTACCATACAAGCCACTCTCAAATATGTCAAGATTTACTCAAGTCTTTTTTCTATACTAAAGGGGAATAAGTCTCATAATCTCTAAGAATCATACATAATCAAAAAAGGCAAGAAGCATTTTGAAAGAGTATTCACAACAATTATTTTTTCTTTAAAGAGTTTCAACCATTCCAAGAATCCAAAGAAGAACACCAAAACTGAGCCTAACCAACTCAAGGAAAGATTAATGATTCTTTCACGAAATGATGGGCAGTTCAAACCTTCTCACATATGGTTCTTTATTCACCAATCTTAAACTCACATTTTCAAGAAGAAACTAGAAAGATTAGAAAAGTAGCACTTTCCTACTTACGAGCTTAATAGGTATAGAGTGTTGATTGATTGCTCAAATCAATGATGATTCCTTATGATGGATTCTTCACCCACCCACAACTACTTTGCAACTATATTAGCAGGAAAACCTTATCAACCAAGCTTACTCTATCTTCTTCAAGTTTATATTACTAAGAACAAAAGTATTAACTATTGACTCTACAAGCTTACTTCCTCATTCCCTTTTAAAAGGAATGACTTGACTCATATTAGCTTTGACTATTATTCCAACCAACCCCTTTTCCATACACAATTAGAAAATATATAAGCTTAGATTGGATTGAACTGAATTAGTTACCAAATGGTTATCCAAGATTTACTCATATCTCCAAAAGATTAACCTGATAGGGTAAGCAAGAAACAATTTAATGAGAAGGTAGTTATGAAGATCGGTTTTACCCATATAGCCTATCACCTCCAAGAGTATTTCGATTCAGATTAATGCAAGAAACAATTTCTAGGATTAATTGTTATCTCCTTGTATAAGGAGGAGATTGCCACGATTAAAAATCATGGAACAAAGTGATGCAGGAGCATCCAGTGGTGTAAGGGCAATCTTGCATCACCCAAAAATAGTGAAATTTCAAGTTTATCATTTTTCAGATGTTTTTACATTTTTGGATACCCTTTTCGTCATAATAAAATTCCCAATTCACGGTTTTTATTTTCTCTTCCTGGGTGGAAAGATATTGCAATTTTTGTTGCCCAGATTTGCACCTGAAAATCTTCCGTGGGATTTGAGGCACTTAGAGCTTCCGGATCGGCCCCGAAACTTGCCAAAATTGGTAGCAAATTTTGAGCACGTTCTTGACTTCGAGAGCTTTCCAACGGTTCGAACGGTTCGCGAATCGGAGTCCTGGATCAAAAGTTATGGCCCCGCGAAGTTGGCGCACTTTCTAGAAGTTACCATTGCAAATGCCCTTTCCAAATTTGAACTTCATGTTGTAAATTTTTGGCGCCAAACCACCTAAACTCAATTTGAATGTTGTTTTGGCTCCAAACTAATGAGGAGCTCTATTTATGGGCGGGTTTTCTAATTTTTGGGTAACTTTTTGGGGACAAGCTCGCATATTGCGAAAGGGTTAATCTGTAGCTTCCTGTAGCTTGTATATGTTGTAGAACTTGGGGGTTTGAGATCCTCTGCATGTAAGAAGCTCCATTTTCTGAATAATAAAATTATTCTCTTGTTTGTGGGTTATTTTTTGTGTCTTGGGTTGCGCCCTCATCATAAATGAATACACTTTACAACATTAAATCAAGGAAAAGTTATGTTTATTTAGCTTAAAAAGGGCCCAAGACATAATGTGGATGTGTAAAACACACAACAACACTAGATCAAGGCGACCTTAAGTTCATTTTGACATTAATAATTCCAAGGTTAAGTGAGAAAATGTAAATGATGACATTTTTCAACACTACATTGACAATGCACTAAAATGAAGCAAATTAAGCTAGATGTAATGAATTTGGTGAAACGACAAATTAGAAAACTAAAACAAGAAAGTAACAACAACAAGAAAAAGTCTAAAACTGATATTTCAATTTCTAGAAAATGTAGATTAAGATCTATTAGGGACTCATTCGCCAATAAAGGCGAATGGGTCCTTGTTAAGTATTTTTGAAATATTTTTGCTGATTTCTAAGTGATTTTCAATGCTTTTCAGATGTCAGAAAGTTTAATTCAATCTTGATTAGGGACCCATTCACCAATAAAGGAAAATGGGTCCTTGATGAGGGTTTTTAACTATTTTTGAATGATTTTCAATATTTTTGGAATGTCTTTCAGTTCCAGGTCTGAGATAGTAACTTTCAGTTTCAGATTCTCTAGAAATGCAATGTGTAAATGCCACAAAATGATGAATGCAAAGACCTAATTTGAAATGCAATGTTTTTTTATTTTCAAATGCAATTTTATGAGATCTGGATGATATGCAATATGACTGATTTGTTTTTGTTATTTTCATATTTAAGAAATGCAAAACAATGCAATTCTAAACCCTAAATGAGGTGCAAGTTTGAATGCAAAGTAAGAAACCCTAAATGAGATCTAATTCAATGCAAGTGAGATACAAATAAATGCAATATCTGACCTAGGATGCACGAATAGACTTCCAAAATTAAAAAAATTACAATATTCAATAGGTCAGGTTCAACATTAATGATTAGGTGGAAAATAGGGTTTACCAAAATCAAAATGATAGACCACTAATTCTCCCACTAAAACAACTAATTTTTTGTGTGATATGATGAAAATAATCAAAAATCAATCCAAGTATTATATCAATGAAAAGGGAAGTTTTGAGAGGATAGAATGGTGTGTACCTTGCTGCAAGAAGGTTTGCTTTTAGGTCACAAAGGACTCATTTTCCTTTAGTGGTGAATGGGCCCCTGTTAGGGTTTCTAAAACTAAGATACGGGTTCTATTCCTTGATGCTTTAACTCTGAGATCCTCAGTTTTCAGATCCTAAAAAACTATAACAAATTTTGTAGCCTTCTTTTTGTGTTCTTGCACTATGAATGACAATTTGCAACTTGACAACTTTGACAACTTTACTTCAAACATTCTCCTCCACTTGATCTTCAACCTCTAAATATGCAAACACATATTCAAGAGGATAATTTTTTTTTATTGTTAGTGAATAGGGGTTTTCCTAAGTCAAATCCCTTTTAGGTAATAAAACCAAATGATGAAATAATGAAATTGAAGCATGGAACATGAAACTTGAAGTGATGATACCTTGGAAGTTGTCAAGTGGAGTACAAATTTACAAAATAACATGTAGTGTCCATGAAAAATGTAGATCTTGATCTCAAATTAGGTGTGAAAGAATGCTTGCAAGTAGATCTTCAATGCTACATCAACAATATTAGCTCAACAACATGCTTGAATGCACTATGCCTTTGACATGATGAAATGACCTTGAATTTTTGTAATAAGACTTCACTAATATTCCCTTGAATGCCTTTGAAATGCTCTATAATGCTCTTGGACTCATAAAATTTCTATTAGGATGCTTATTCAAAGTTGCTAGGTGAACTATGTGAATTAACCCCATATTTATACTAAATCTAGAAAGTAACCCTGAAATTCAAATAATTCAAGCCATCACTAGATCTACAATTGAAAATCATTATGATCCCACCAAAATTAAATTCAAAAAGGGGTGCCCTATGTGAGGATCCATTTTCCACTAAAGGAAAATGGGTCCTAACACAACTTTCTAGGACCATGCTTTGGGGGCATGAAAGAACATCAAAAGCCCATCTTAGAAATTCCAAGAAATGGGTGTCCTATGTGGAGAGGACCCATTTGTCACTAAATGCGAATGGGTCCTAGCACCATTTTTGAGGACTTTAAATTTTCCAAATTAAATGTCATGCAAATTGATTATTGGGTGTCGGGATAGATCCTTCAGAAGGTGTCATTAATAAGGCTTAAATTTGAATTAAAGGGGCTAATTAAGCTTAATTAACCATAATTAATTAATGAAACCCTAGATAAGTGTGAGAGTGTAATACACCACTTTACAACACCCTAAATAAGGTTCAATTTTAGTACATTTTTCTAAAAGGACCCTAGATTCAATGTGAATGTGTACAACACATTAAATCAAGGCATTATTAGGTTAATTCAATATCACCTATTCCCAAATTAAGTGTGAAAAAGGGTTACCTTTTTTGACACTACATGTACTTAGTTTTTTAAGTCTATATGGATATGACATGAAAAGTGAGATGTGGAATATGTTGCTATCTTGATTTGTTAGCTTATGATGCTAGGTAAACCTTTGTGGATAAAGAGGTTAGAAATGCAAAGGGAATGATAAATGCAAAGGGAATGATAGTATGATAGGCATGCCATCATTGATAGGTTGATTTGTCATGCAAACCATGCAGATAGCCTATACTTGATTGTCTACTCATATCTCCTTGAAGTAGGAAGATAGTCTTTTCCCTAGGGATAGGGAGTATAATTGATTGATATATTAATATTCAATAGTAGGGTTGATAAATGTATATTTTGATTATACTATAATCATACCTTATTGGAAGCCTATTCCTATTTACGAAATTCAAGAAGAGGACTCATGTTCTAGCAACACAAAGTTGTATAGAGAAGAGGACTTATAGGTGCAGAAGCATGAAATCCTCTTAGGAAAATATCCTCCAAGTTATATACTAATGTGGTGAACATTGTAAACATGAAAATATTTGAGGTATATTGAAAGAGAGGTTTAATAGTTGTTTTATGATCACTTGATCATTACATCACTTTTAATTGAAACCATAGGTTGGGAATAACCTATTTGATTGGGTTGCTTACTTGATTATTGAATGAAGCAAATAAGTTGGGATTAACCTATATGATTTGATTGATAATTTCATTGTTGATTATATCTTTGATTGAGTCATTTATTGATGAGATTTTACTCATGAATGAATTCATTTATTGATGAGATTATACTTTTGAATTAGGTCATTTATTGATGAGATCATACTTTATAAAAGAAGGCACTTAATTTTGTGATCATACTTTTTTAAATTATGCATTCATTTAATGCTATGACATTATGATTACCTAGGGTGGTTAATTAGGTTATTCCTATGGTTAGATAATCCATGGTAAAGGGAGTAACCTTGTTGGATAGTTTATTATGTCATCACCTTAGAGTGAATGAATGTTATTCTTATGGTCAAATACCAAATCAAGTGAATGGGTAGGTAGATAGATGACTCACTTGAAGTACTAGGTGTTAAATTCTTTGGCCAAAGTAGTGTAAGTTGCCACTATTTACATTGTTAGTTCACTGTGACCCATTATTGTATTCTAGGTAGGGAAACTAAGGTAAGGTAGCTCTAGATATGTAGGAAACAACACTATGCTCAAGAAGGCCATGATTATTGAGTTACCAAACCAATATCGTCATTGAAGGGTAGGGCCATCTTCTAGTTAGGTCTACAGATGTGTGGGGGATCGCAATAAGTTTGTGGTTGGTGGAAAATACCTTATGTGATGCTCTCCCTCATACATATGGAATTCAAGATTTTAGGATGTACGCACCAACATTGGGGACCTAGAATGTATGCACCAATGCTAGAGACATGAAGGATGTATGCCCAGGTAGGGACATCTAGACCATTTGTATATCCAATTCATTAAGCTCATGGAAGCTATGTATGCAAACATGTATCTCTATTTTTATAGAGAAATTATACATTAGAAAAAATTTATCATTACATGGGAGTATGTAAGAGATAACCATTACTTGGAAATTATGTAATGTACTTTATGAAAATGCAATGGAAATTAAATGAAATGGGGTTAATTTCAAACATGCATCTTTTATTATTGAAATTTTCAGTGGGAGTTTGGAATGGGTTTATTCCAAATGTGCATCTTATTATTGATTTAGAATAGAAAAAAAATATTTCCATATTTTGCAACCATATGTTATTCACATGTGGGTTAAAACATGGTAAATTCTTTGGGTTAAACATCGAGCTTCTTAGTGTATTCATCGATGGTATTTTCACCTCGATCACTTGGAGAAGTCGCAATATCTATTACATCTACAAATGAATAATCTCAACCATGTGGAATGAAAGCCATTGGAGCATAAAATAGGTGGTCTCATGTAAACGCCTGAGATTCCTACCTAGTGTTGCAAATGTGACAATGGTTCTCTTGTTGTATAGACTTTGGAATACAGGTGATGCCTCAGTCAATACCTTTGAGACAACATAGAATGATGTAGCAAGCAAAGAACTCCCATCCAAATGAGGCCAAAGATATCTATGTAGCCTTAGCAAATACCTCTACTACACTAATTCAATACCAACATAGGTGTGATATATACAATGTCAAATGGCGACAAATTAGAAAGAACATTCAGGCTAATTACCTATAAAAAAAATACAATAGTTCATCCAAAATATTGCATCTAAATGAAATTATTTACCAAAATGGTAGATTGGCCCTCTGCTAAAAAAATATATGCTTTTTTACAAATAAATCAGTAAATTACAGATTGCACCTAACAAAGGTTTTTTTTTTACATACAATTCAAACTACATGGAACTCTAAACTAGTCTTGAAGAAATATTTTGGGAAGGATTTTTATTGCATGGCTCTCATACCATGTTATTATTTTCATCCAAGACATAACAATAAAAGCCTTGTGATTCCACAAAGATACAATTGCAAATAATATGCCTAACCTTCTATTATCCAAATGATTGATAAAAGAGTTAAGTTGATTACAATATGAGATTTCCTATATAGGAAAGGAAGAGGCAATCCATTTATGAGGTGGATTGACAAGCGCCCCATGAAGTGGCACAAATGAGTAGAGAGGTGTCCTATAGGTGTCAACCTTAGGAACACTTGGAGTGTGCAAACCAACAACCTTTATGACCAAGTCATCAACCTTGTGTGCCAAGTGTTGAGTGACTTTTGAGGTGAGATGGAAATACTTCAAACCTCAAAAAGGTATGTGTATGAGGTTAACCAAATAACTTGGTAACCTCTAGAGGCTTAAAGGTTTCACTTTCGATTAGACAAGAAGTTGTCTAACCTCATCAACCTAAGTAAACTTAAGTATAGTGAACAATAGATTAATTATTCACACTAGTAAAATTATGTAAAATATTTTCTTAAAATTATATTAGATTTTAAATTAAATATTTATCAAAAGAGGAAATTCAATAGATCTAACAAACTTTCACTAATATTATTTTTATTTATAAATATATTGTGTTTTCTTACCATTAACAACTTGGTAGCTACATATACTTAACCTAGCTTTCCTTTTCTTGGATGGCTATACATGATATGTTACTCACCAACCATGCCCTTCAAAATATATAACATTTAGGATGCATTATATCAAGAAAACATCAATTTAGTTATAAAACAAATTCTTTGAGAAATTTTTAAAAGTATTTATATATATATAAATTAAAATGTCATTCTAGGTAAGTTGGTTTTTTAATGTATTTTATAAACAACAGTTTACTATGATGCTCTAAGCTTTATTTTCTTAAATATTTTGTTTAAGTTTCAAAAATGGTAAAAATAAAATATTATCAAGTTAATGTTGTTACTCTTTTTAGTGTGATTTGTAATATTTAATGTGGGTACTAGTATCACATAATCATTACTTTCACATTTCAATAGAGAATTATGAATATTGAAGTATATAAATGAAAATTCTATTCAAATCACAAGATTTATGAGACATGGTTAAAAAAGGTTATGTAGAACACCAGATCAAGCAAGATATAATGATTTCATTCAAATTTAGAAATATTTTTTGATAAAATTTGAAAGAAGGATAAAAGATATTTATTATTCATAGTATAAGAAATTAGTGAGTCTATATTTCCAATGATTGTAGTAAGAGGTAACTTGAAGTAAGCATGTGATGGCTTAAAAAATTATTATCAAGGTACTAGCAAAGTGAAGCAAATAAAATTGAAAACATTAATAAGGGAGTTTGTAAATTTGCAAATGAAAGATTTTGAATTTATGAACATTTTTTAGTTTTGTAATGGATATTGTCAATTAGATTAAAATAAATGAAAACAATATTCATGATCAAATAGTAGTGGACAAGACATTGAGAAGTCTATTAGGGATAATTAATAATTATTCCTATCATTATTTTTATGAAGGAACCAAAATATATATTTTAATTATCTTTGAATAAACTAATGGTTTCTTTATAAACTCATGTTAAAAAAATTGAATAGAACAACTTGTAGCTCCCTAGAATAAGAATTCAAGTTGCAAGTATCATTAAAAGAAAAGGGTGAAAAGGAGAATTATAGCTAGGAACATCTCCAAAACTACAAAGAGGTAGGAAAAATATGGAGGACGAAGATTTAGAAGATGTAAAATTAGATATTATAGTAAAGGGAAAGAAACATATACAATTACCATGATGTAAGTGAAAAAGGAAGGAGCAATAGTTACTTACAAGGTAATAATAATAATATAATAAATCAAGCATCCAATGTCATTGTTGCAAAAAATATGATCATTATAATTATGAATGTAGGAAGATGATGTATGATCGAAATAGGTAGAATGTAATTTTTTTGAAACAAAATGAAACTAAAAATAAAAATATTGAATTAATGTCACTTGTAATGTTACTGAACAAATTAAAAAATGATCATGATATTTGGATAGTGGATACACCATAATCATATGAGTGGAAGCAAGTAAATGTTTCAAAATGTTAATGACTCAATTCAATCAAAAGTGGAATTGAAAAATAATAATAAATTACTAGTTATGATCAAGGACAACATCTCTACTCAAATAAAGAAATGTGAGAAATATCACATTCCTAATAATTATTATGTGTTTGGTTTGAACTATAATTTAATTAGTGGTTAAAATTCAGTGACAAATGATTATAGATTTTATTTTAGAAATGGAGCAAGCATTATTGTAGATGGAAATTAAAGTAATAAGCTAATTATAAAAGTGTCAAAGACAAATAATATAATATTTTATTTAGGGATACTGGATGAATCAATTAATGCATTTAAAGTTGTTATAAATGATTGATCATAATTTTGGAATTTGAGATTGGATTGTTAAGTTTCAATGGGTTGAATTTATCCAATAAGAAGAATATAGAAAAATGAATATTTATGATAGAATAATATAAAAATTTGGAAAGATTTTAAATTGAAAAAATAACACAAAATTTATTTTAATAGCTAAAAAATTATGGATATAAAGAGTATGTCTCAAAATTGTACATTAAAATTTGTGTGGACTAATACAAACACCTTTAACTACAAAAATAGCTACTCCATGAATTTCATCAATACATGGGCAATGTTTAAAAAGAAAAAAGAAAACCTTACATTTGGTTTATTTCAAAAACAAAAAAAAAGTGAGTGCAAGCTAGAAGATTTAATGACCAATAAAGGAGGAGAATATGTTTCTATTGTTTTCTTAAATTTTGAAAATTAAATAGAATAAAAAGCTAATTCACAACAAAATACATAGAAAAAAAAAGGTGTGGTAGAAAGAATTAATAGACTAATAGTTGAAATGACAATAAGTTTGATCAAAGAAAATATGGATTCCAAATAGTTTTCCGAGTTCAAGGTATATCTTATTGAATTTAATTACTAAAAAAATCTTACACAAAAGAATGTTTAGGATGCGATTCCATAATACATTGAGTAAAATAAAACCAGTATGATTTATTTAATATTTTTTGGATGCCTTACATATATACATGTACCTAAAGAAAAAATAAATAAATTAGATGGAAAAAGAGAAAAATGCTTTTTATTTTAAACAAAAGTTTCTATACCTGATCTTACATTAATATAAGAATAATTAGAAAAAAATTAGCCCGGAGGTACAAAATGGTTGAATAACAGTAGTAGAGATTACAATAAGGAGGCCAAATACATAAAAATCCTTAGAACCATATTGAAGGAAATATATTAGAGAGTAACAAAAGTAAAATTATCCCTCAAAAAGGACTAAGAAAAGGATTAGCTTGCATTTTCATCATGTGCTTCAATTTGAATAGGGGCAAAAATTATAGGAGAAATAGGGGGGTTATGGACATGTGTAAGAAAAAAATTGAGAGCATGATAAACATCATAAATTTGGTTAACCAATAGAGGGTTGAGCTCTCTACGATGATCGTTTATAGTATTTTCTAAAGGAATTTCACTTTGCATTTGAAGGCCAAGTTCGAGGGAATTATATGCATAGCTAACATTAGGATTATTTCATAACTCTTTATGTTGGAAGAGACCTCCAACTAGTGCATTTCCCTTAAATAGGTCATAACTCTTTATAGCCTCATTAACAATTTATCTTGGAATATTAATTTCTTGAGCATAGTCTATAGCAAGCTACAAAAGAATCCCATAAGATTGGAGGAAAACCAATACTATTTGAAAGGAGCATTAGATCTACCTAAGAAAATTATAAAACCATCAGAGAACTCTATAGAAGTGACAGTCCAACAAGGCACCAAATTTCTTCCTCCACTAGATGACAGTCTATTCTGAAGATCTTTGTCAACTGAGCTATTTCTAGATTAAATTATGTCAATTTTTTGTATCAACGTTTCAAATCATACTCCATGATCCATCATCAAGATAATGTGCTTGCATATTATCCTGATGATGGATCATGGAGTATGATTTGAAACATTGATACAAAAAATTAATACAATTTAATGCAGAAATAGCTCACTTGATCATCATGGATAGTGGAATATTTATACTTTTAATCTTTGCAACATTTTTGAATTATAAGCCCAAAATTTAGGAAACTCCCAATTCAAAATTGGAATGAAGATGTAATTATTCCTCAGAAGATTGGCCATTTCTAGAAAGGAGAAAGTGAAAAAATAGAGGAGCTAGAGAATGAATGAGGAGAAATAATGCATGCAAACTTAACGTTGATTCATATGAGTGAATGATACAAAAACATATAGGAAAAAATAATTTGGCTTTGCCACCACTTAGGATAATTTACACGCTTGGATGAGAGGTACTTTACACATTAGGTTGTGACAATTGAATGAGAGATATAATACAAAATGGAGACTCCAAAAGATTTATGCAATGATTAATCTAAGCCACCAAATTAAGGCACTAACAAATGATCATGTGGCCAAAAAACTATTAAAAATAATTAGTAAAAGAAACCCATACTTTTGGGGTTATCACTCACTTTTTATTATAGAAACAACATTAGTTAATATATACTAATATAATTGTTGGGAAAAGATCCCAACTAAAGTGGGAAAAGATGAAAACACATAAACCAAAGGAGACAACACAGAGGCAGAATAATTTTTTTATTTCATTCAAATACAAAAAAAATATTACATTTAAAAATGTTTACATACAAAAATTAGAGATATGGCTCTGTATTTCCTTCATACAACAAACTACCCAAATTTTGGTGCAACAAAGCTTTCTATGTGTTGCTCCATGTTGCTGCTACAAGTATGTTGAAGTACTGGAGCTCTGCACTCTGTTCTTTTCTCCTAAACATTCCATCCTTGTTCTTCTACGAGCTAAAAACATTCTATTCTTCCTTTTTGTCTTTCTTACCTTTTCCAAAAATTACCACTCATTTTCAAATTCAACCATCATAATTAATTAGTTACTAGAAATATTAACTAGGATAGCATATGTCTGACATGGAAAATGGGGGAATGATCCAAAATGAATCTCTTCTGATGTTGCATTAAATTCATTTGGTTGGCACTCAAGATTATTAATTCCAACATTTTTATGTGGCTTGCCTAAATAGGGGTTCTTTTGTGAACTATTCAATCACTATGAAGACTTGTGTTATGATGATGACACCATAGATCACCTCATTATGTATTATTTCCCTTCTCCCATCTTGGATAAGCTGGTCAATATGTCTTAGATATTTGTGCATTATATTTTTATAGTATCATGGATTCTTTTATTCACAATAGTATTGTCTTTACGTAAAAGGCTTGTAGGTAATTTTCTATGTAGATTTATTATTATGTAGGAATATATTTTCTTGAGCTTAGCCTTGGCTTCTATCTCGTATGCATTATAAAATAATTTTCTTAAGGTGTATTAGGTTAACCACTACATTTGAGCATGGATGAAAAATCATTAACATATTTGAGCCCTCAAATTTACTCATAAACATTCTCATAAATCATGTTGAGAAGTCATGATAATCATTGGTGTATTATTTAGTAATATCTTCCTTCTATTAGTATAGTTTCTAGAAGTTTCTAGAACTTGATGTATTATACTCAAAATTATTGAGTAGGTAAAATTCCTCTTGTAAATCATTGTCAAAGTAGTTCTTTAAGCTAGAAATGGCTAGTTATCTCTACCACACTATATTTTAAGAGTTTACCACTAGTTGAACATTGAGATATAATTTTTAGTGTTGTACAAGAAATTATCACATTACAAATTATTTTTTTGACAAAGAAGTAAGCCTTGAGATGTTGAATCTAGAAAATTGTCTTTGGATATAGGAATATCTAGATCAACTTGAACTTTGAAGTGATTGTGATGTTGTGTGATATGTTGGGTTATATGAGGATGGTCCAAGTTTATATGTTAATTCACAAAACTGTTGAATGATTTCAATGCAATGGGACTCCAAAGTAGTAATAAGTATTTGTTGAATGTTGACTAAAACTTTAGGGGCACATTTTTTGGTCAATTCTTATATTTTTTCATATTTAATTTCATGATTTGAATGGGGTTATATTTTCTTTCACATGAAAACCAATATTTAGCTCTTATACCAATCTTCTAATTTATTGGATAAACTATAAGATGATCATGTATATTGTCTAGTAATGAAATAAAAAATAAATACTATATTAAATAAAGAAAACATACAAAAAACTAAACTGAGATGTGAAATTATTGTTATAAATATGTCACTTCTACTTAGATTAAACATTATAACTATAAAGAGAAAAAATATGGAAATCTATTATGTCTCTTTTACTTTATAAGATTGTAGAAAACTAAGTATTTATACAAGTATGTTGTTATCTAGGATCCATAAATATAGTGCAAGTTTCATGAGTGTATAATACATTTATTATGTGAAGGTATTATGATAGATCTCAAATCCTTATGGTGCTAGAATTGTCTATATTGGAATATGGTTTGGGTGCTACCATATATTAGATGCATATGGTTTTAGTTGGATGATCATGTTCAATATTGCATAAGCCACTAGGTGGAATACATGTTTGGAAGCATAAAATGTGCATGTGGATGATCCATCTATTTTATAACTATATACTATCATGTACAACCATATCCAATGCATAAGATATATGTGATAAATGTTACATCATGATGAAAAATACATGTATGTGTAAATAAGTAAATACACATTTTAAGTGAGGCTAAGTGTATAAATGATAATAATAAAGAGGAAATGCAAGGATAAAATCACATAATTACAAGGGGTTTATTGAATATTATCTCACAACTCTATATATCTCCCTTAAGCTTCTCCTTAGTATTAATTAGCCATACTTTAATGAAATTTATGTAAGAGATGCTTACTTTGGTGGTTTATGATGATTAAACCACCTTAAATATTGTATGTGTGTGTTCTTGATTATAAATTAATGTATTTGTTGAAAGAATACGAATTTTTTCATTTATATTTTTACTGTCAACATGAGCATGAAGTATGAGCTTAAGGCATGAACACAAGTTGCATTGTATATTGTATAGTATTGTCATAGATGTCAACATTGTGATCAAGTATGAAGATCTTTGTGTAGATCATTTTATATAGCTTGAACATTTTTGAAGATATTTATCATGTGAAAATTTGCAAGAAGGTTTGATCTAGTGAAGACATATGAAGAGAAAATTGACTAAGTGTCAAAACAGAGTTTCCTATGTACAGGGCATTTGATATTTTGGTCCACATTGGTCTGCTATGCAAAATATTTTTCTATAGTTTTCATGTAATTTTCTTTGATATTAGAGGAGTTTAAATCTAGAATTTAATAGTTCTTCAATTTCTAGTGTTGAAGATATGAATAATAGAAGTTCTAGTATGCCAGTTATAGTGTTACTAGTACAATATGCCTATTTTGGAGGATTCACACCTCTCCACGGATTAGTATTTGGATTTGTGGATTTATGGATAATTTGACATGTGTCAGTAGAGTGTGAACTCCAAGTGGCATGAAATTTGGAGGTTTGTGTGTCATTTTTTGAATGTACAGTTGGTGAATTTTGATATTAGGTCATTATTGTGCTAACCTAATAAGTTTTATGTATTGTAGAGTTTAAATAAGTATTGATCTGTTATGTGGGAGCTATTATGGGTCCATTCTCACCTATTGTGATTTTTTGTAATTTTTGAATCTTGGTGCAACACATGTATTTGTCTATAATGAGTCGACAAGTTATATTGTATACTTTGTATGATATATCCAATCAGGCTGACCTAATTGAAGTTGTAGGTGTTTTTGGTTCAAGCAAATATATATGTAATATCCTTTTTGATATTTTGTACATGAGAGATGTAATGTAATTTTTAGTTGATGCAAAATGTGTTATATAAGGTGAATGCAGAGAAAAATAGAGTGTTGGTGTAGATTAGTATGAAGTGTCTGAATTCAATATATTGAGCTTCAATGGAACTGTAATTCATGCATATGTTAGATGCAACTGTAATAGTTCAAATCTTTGTTGTGTGCCACCAATCTATTCTATCATTTCTTATTTCAGTGGGAAGTGAGTCCACCTATAGTGAGAAATTATATAATATCTTATAATCAATTATAATATATTGTGAGCTAATCCTCACCTTGGTTTTTCCCTTTTTGGTTTTTCAACATAGAAATCTAGTGGTCATGTGTTGTATGATGTTGATGGTTTATTTCATGCTTTCATTTCTTACTACTATAGTAATGGAAAAAGTAAGCCTTTTTCCTTACTTGGTTTGATAATTGACATTAAAACTAAACTAATGATGTCTTGGAGTGGTGTTGTAATGTGTTGTACACATTCACACTATTCTAGGACCTTTATTTGACTAAAATATTCCTTAATTGATCATTTACAAAGGTGTTGTAAAGTGTTATAACACACTTTCACACTTTTCTAGGATGTATTTGCTTAATTAAGCCTAATGGACCCCTATTTAATAAAATGTATTTAAATTTGTACCTTGTTTAAGTGTTGTAAAGTGTTATAAAGCACTTTCACATTAATCTAGGTGGTCATTAATTAATTGTCGGTAATTGGAGTAATTAACCACATTTTAATTCAAATTTAAGCTTTAATTTTGATACCTCCAAAAGATCTATCTCGACACTCATAATTTAATTAACAAAATATTTCATTGGTCAAGGTTAGGTCCTAGAAAATGGTGCTAGGACCCATTTTCCCTAGGTGGAAAATGGGCCCTCCCTTAACAACACCCCCCTTTTTTAGTTGATCTAAAATTGGTTTTTATCCTTCTTTCAATCCCCCAGGGTTAGGTCCTGGTAAATTGAGCTAGGACCCATTCACCATAGGTGGTGAATGGGTCATCCTTTAATAAGACCCATCTTTTTGAATTTCATTCTGGTGGGAATTTAATAATGTTTCTTTCTAGATCTAGTGTCAGCCTTAATTGCTTGAATTTCAGGGTTGATCTCCTAATTTAGTATAAATAAGGGGTTAATTCACATTGTTTCTCCTAGAAAATTCACAAGCATACTAGCACTTTCAAGTATTCAAGAATTATAGCAAATTGGATTTCACATGAGCATTACAAGAGCATTCACAAGGTATTTCAAGGAAGATTTCAATATTTTATTGCTGCAATTCAAGATCATATCATTATGACAAGGGTTTGACACATTCATTCATGTTGTTGAGCTAAAAAGGTGGATGTAGCATTGAAGATATACTTGCAACCATTGTTCACATCATATTCAAGGATCCAAGATCTACATTCTTCATGGCCACTACATGTTAGTTTGTAGATTTTCATTACAAGACATCATCCAAGGTGATATCAATTGTGCATTTCATGTTCCATGCTTTGTTTCCTTTATTTCATCATTTGGTTTAATTACCTACAAGGGGTTTGACTAAGGAAAACCCCCATTCACTAATAATCAACAAGTTTTTCTACCCTTGAGTGTGTGATTCCAGATTTATAGGTTGAAGATCAAGTGGAGCAAATTTGGAGCAAAATTGTTAACATTGTCAAGTTGCAAAAGATGTCATTCAAAGTGCAAAATCAAAGAATCAAAGCTACAAAATTGCATACAAACTTTTAGAAGTTGATAACAGGGAATTTGAGAGTGAAGACATCAAGGAACAAGACCTTGATCTCAATTTCAGAAACCCTAACAGGGACCCATTCGCCACTGAAGGAAAATGAGTCCTTTGTAGCTCAAACCATCAAATTTTTGACTAGGTACATAGCCTTTTATGCTCTAAAAACTTCCCACATAGTTGTTATAACGGTTAGGTAGCATTTTTTATTGTTATTTGCATCTTTTTCCCCTCATAATTGAATGTTTCATAGTGAAAATTAATTGGTTCATCATCTTGATCCATTCATTTTGGCGATGAACCCTATTTTTTTGTGTTTCATTTTGGTGAACCTAACGTATTGAACATTGCAATTTTTTGGTTTTTGGAGTATCTCATTGCATCTTAAGTCAGATATTGCATTCATTTGAATTTATATTTACATTCAATTAAGATATCCTTTAGGGTTACTTGTTTTGCATTTAAATCTTGCATATCATAGAGGGTTTAGATTTTCATTGTTTTGCATCTCTCTAAATTTGAACATTGTTTTGCATCTCTCTAAATTTGAAAATTACCAAAAAAAATCAGCCATTTTGCATCTCATTTAGATATCATACAATTGCATTTGAAAATCAAGACAAAATTCCATTTCAAATTAGGCCTTGCATTTCATCTTTTCATTACATTTTTACATTGAATTTGTTGAAAATCTAAAGCTGAAGCTCACTATCTCAGACCTAGAACTAAAAGATATAACTAAGAACTTGCAAATCATTAAAAATAGTTTATAAATACTTAACTAGGACCCATTTTCCTTTATTGGTGAATGATTCCTTGATCAAGTCTAATCTGAACCTTCTAACAACTGAAAAATACTTCAAGATTCACTCTAAAATTCATAGAAACATCTAACCAGAACCCATTCACCCTTACTAGTGAATGAGTCCCTATTAGCTACTGCTTTGCATTTTTAGGACATTAAAATCTTAATTTTTAGCTTCTTTTTGGTGTTGTTACCTTTTAGTTTCAATTTCCTAATTTGTTTCATCAATTTCATTGCACTTAGCTTAAATTGCTTCATTTTAATGCATTGTTAAAAGTTCAAAATTACATCAAAACATTTCATTTTCAGCTTATTACATTGTGTAATCAATAAATTGCATTTCATTCTAGGTTCTTGCATTTCCCCTTTGCTATTCTAGGGTTTGCACACTGGGGTTGTAAAAATTGTATGAGCTTTACAACTTGGTGTCCTATTACAATACTATTATAAGACGTAGTTTGATGTGATATATCACTCATCATGGATCTTGGGTTTCCTAACTCTCTTTGTGATAATGTTGATAATCAACCTTCTGTGGCTCATAGTTTGCATACTTCACTTCCCATGACTTCACCTCCTACAATCAATGTGCATGATGTTATTGATAAGCTAGATGAACAACTAGAAAACTTACAAGCCCATCTCCTTAGTGAATGCATAGAAATTAGCTTGGTTCCCATAATACAAAATCTAAGGAAAGTGCTTAAAACTCGAAATGAAACACAAATCATCTATAGCCTTAGTTGCTTCCTTCATGAATACTTGAACAAACAAGACAACAATACCATACAAACCAATGGCAATCTTGCTAAGAATAATGATGACATGGATGATGATATGGAATCACATCCTGGTGACCATGTGATAGAATTTATCGAAGCTAAACCTCCTAATGGATCGACTAGACAACCTCTTAACATTTCTTTCTCACAAAATGGCATACCTAAACATGCACCTGATGCTCCTCTTTACATAGTTGGCCAAATCAATAATAAGCCCACTAATGGGATATTGATTGATCCCATCTTTGGAGAGAAAGTGATCATAGAATAATTCTTATATGTGCATGAGCTATATCAAGAAACATATGATAACCCAAAATCATGGATCAAGACACATAACAAATTTTCTTTCCCTACAATAGGCTTGATAGCTCTCCCTTTAAAGGTGGGACTGAAAAAATTAATAGTCTCATTCTCCATCATCCCACAATCAGACCAATTTCATGTGAAGCTAGGCAATCCATGGCTTCGCTCCATGAATGTTGTTCCTTTGGTTGTGCATAAATGTCTAAAGTTTCCATTTGGAAATGACATCTTCACTATGCATCATAGTGGATTTAATCTTGCCTCAACAAAATGGAATTTTTCATTCGATTACTTTTGGCCTGAGCCTATGGAACCTTTCAAGCCTTGTGAAGATTTATTTTTCAAATCATATCAAAAATTCAAGGCAAAGAAAGTAGCAGAACTATCCCTTCACAACATGCCTCAACCTATTGCCAAACCAACCATCCTTGATGAGACAATGATTGAACCAAAAACACTTCCAAACATACAAGAACAATCTATAGAACAATCTTTTGCAATTTCCCACAAGAGACCATGAGATAGCACAAACAATCTCGTTGTCCCTCCTAGAGTCAAACAATTTTACAAAGTCAAAGAGAAAGTAGTTGAGCAACCTCATGTTGTTTCTTCTAGTCCTCCCAAGGAAGAGAAGGAACCTATGATTGACAAACCCACTCTTACACAAAAAAAATTTGATAATAAATTGAAACAAGATCGAAGTGATAGAGAGCGTAGACGTAGACATCGTGCTATTGCTCGTAGATTGCAAACTCAAGAAAAAAACAATAATATAGAAAATAAAAATCCCAACTTACCTGAAGAAATTCATGATGACTCTCAACCCTCACCACAACATAAACAATAACATTGCATGGACATTGTTATTCAACCTCCTGTTGTGATTAATTTAGATGATGACATTGATATTGCAAAAATTGATGGGGTGATCCCACAAAGTTGGTTTACAATTTCTAGGAGATTCTGATTTTTGATGAAATCACATATTTTTAGAAAATATAATGAATTAAGCCTTAAAAAGTTCTATTTAAAGCATTCCAATTGAAAAGGGTTTGATCAAACTACCTTAGATCAAACCCCCTTTGATAGAACCCCGCTAGTTTTAAACCATACCTATAATGTAGTCTCCTTTACACCTATCAAAATGTTGATAAAAAACCACTTTTGATTTACCTTTTGGGGATCAAATGAATTCATTTAAAGTTTAATTTTGTATAAGCTCCCAAAAGTATAATTTAAATAAATTTAATTTCATTGTTATAATTATTTTTATTTCTTGTGAATGTGGTTTTCATCGAAAATCAGCTCGCTATTCATGTATGTGGAAAATAGAAGATTAATAAAAATATTGAAAATATGAATGCACCAAATATTGAAGTCCTCGATCCAACAAAAAAATTGAATTTTGATACATACAAAAAATGCAGTGTTATATGGTCCACCTATGTCTGAATTGTAATTGGTTTGACTTTTAAACATGATAAAGGAAAAAAATTCAATAAACACTATGAAACCAATTGAAGCACTAGATATCATAGTTACAAATCTAAATCAAAAAAATTTATGTGTTATACGGTGAGCTACCTCAAAAATGGTGTTTAATAACAAACTAGTTTTTGAAGGAGGTGGGAAAAAGAAGTGCACCCAATTCCAAAAATTGAAAAAGTATATTTATAATTTGCGCATAAAATTTCACAAATCACTAGTTTACATCATCTTCAAATTTCTCACGCTTTAGCCACCATATAGGTGCCTAAAATGAAGATTTAGTTAGAAAAATTACCAAGGTCCACGACAAAATTGTAAACTAAGATTAGGGTCAAATCTACGAACAAGTGCATGATGAGTTGAATACATTGTTTTCTTCCATGAGCTTAAATGAAAAAACTTCCTAAAAGAGTGTTAAAGTTGGTGTTTCCTATTTCAAAGACTCTGATGTTGTCTCTTTGGCTAGTTTCCCTCATACCTTCCATTTATATTAATCGAGATTGGAGGTGTGGATGACCCACTTAGGTTGACTTGGCCTATGCCTTACTAGTCTTTTTCTTTTTCACTTTCCTTTCTATGATTGCATGTGTGTAATGTGATCCCCAGTGACGTTTCATTTGATGTCTCTCTTTTTGTCCATTCCTCTATATGTACCTTCATTCTTCTCTATGTTGTAATCATTTTTTATTTGTCTTGTGTTTTTTTTTTGGGGATGATGCAAGGCATCAATAAATTTATGTCTCTTCTATGTTGACCCAAAAGATTTTTCTTTATCTTTTTCATTTGTCTTGTGTTTAACTTTTTTGGATGACACAAGGCATCGAGACATTCATGTTTCTTCCATGTTGACCCGAAAGGATTTTTCTTTGTGTCATTCTTCTAGTTCTATGAGTATTTGGGGAATAATGATAGTTACATGCTCTATGACAACATTGTAGCACAAACATATTGACCCCAAATCCATATATCCCTTATCTATTTGTGGGGGCAACCCTTCCCTCCTATTTCATGACTTGGCATAGGGTTTTCCAAGGAAGGCTCTCATGTCTTAGGACAAAAACATTGGATACTTTAAAGCAATTGCTCACAGTAATGGTGTAGCAACCGCTATAAAGTGGGGGAATACATAGATGATATCTTTTTGAAAATTTCATGGCATAATTTTTCTTTCTTCTTGTGATGTGTCCTCTTCTTGGTGGTGTCATTGGGTCTGATTCCATCCAAGAGTGCATGATCTACTATCATGGTATGATGTGAACGAGGCATCCCATGGGAAACAATTTGACACTTCACAATGCTTCCTAAGAGGAAGACCATTACATGAACAAATAAAAATCCCCTCTGAAAAAATTCTTACATGAAAAAATAATTTACAAAAGAATTACATTGTGGTACCTTATTAAAGTTATCAGGAGGATAACTCTGGTATGGCTAGTATGATGAGAAGTTGATACACTAGCATGAATTTCTCATTATACGGTGAGAAGTCGATACATTGGCATGAATTTCTCACTAAACCACTTCATTGGGACAACTCACCTAGTGGACAGACTAAGGTTCCACTAACCCATAGTGAGCAACATATGTTATGGACAAATAACCTCATTCCACATCTCGTTGGAATAGTTGTGCTTGATCCTTTATTTTTGTTTATTCTTCTTGGCCTTTGATATGGTATGATTATGTATCTTTTTTATTGTTGCATACTTAAGTGTCTTGGATGTCTACTTTAGTGTGAGTTTGACATGGGGTCATCCTTCACTAAAGTGGGGAAAAATGTAGTAACAGAAAAAATCAAGCCTTTTTCCTTACATGGTTTGATAATTAACATTAAAACTGAACTAATGATGTCTTGGAGTGGTGTTGTAATGTGTTGTATACATTTAAACTATTTTTGTAAAGTGTTGTAACACACTTTTACACTTTTCTAGGGTTCATTTGCTTAATTAAGCCTATTGGGCCCCTTTTAAATAAAATGTATTTAAATTTGTACATTTTTAAGTGTTGTAAAGTGTTATAAAGTACTTTCACATTTATCTAGGTGGTCATTAATTAATTGTGGGTAATTAGAGTAATTAACCCCCTTTTAATTCAAATTTAAGCCTTAATTTTGACACCTCCTAAAGATCTATCCTGACACTCATAATTTAATTAATAAAATACTTCATTGGGAAAGGTTAGGTCCTAGAAAATGGTGTTGGAACCTATTCTCCCTAGGTGGTGAATGGGTCCTCCCTTAACAAGAACCCCCTTTTTTAGTTGATCTAAAATGGGGTTTTATCCTTCTTTCAATCCCCTGAGCTTAGGTCCTTGTAAATTGAGCTAGTACCCATTCTCCCTAGGTGGAGAATGGGTCCTCCCTTAATGAGACCCCCAATTTTGAATTTCATTATGGTAGGAATTTAATAATGTTTCTTTCCAAATCTAGTGTTAGCCTTAATTGTTTGAATTTCTATAAGGGGTTAATTTACATTTTTTCTCCTAGAAAGTTCACAAGCATGCTATCACTTTCAAGTATTCAAGCATTGTAGAAAATTGGAGTTCACAAGAGCATTACAAGAGCATTCATAAGGTATTTCAAGGAAAATTTCAAGAGTTTATTGTAGCAATTCAAGATCATATCATCATGAAAAGGGTTTGATGCATTCATTCATGTTGTTGAGCTAAAGAGGTGGATGTAGCATTGAAGATCTACTTGCAACCATTGTTCACATCATATTCAAGGATCCAATATCTACATTCTTCATGGCCACTACATGTTAGTTTGCAGATTTGCATTACAAGACATCATCCAAGGTGATATCAATTACACATTTCATGTTTCATTCTTCATTTCCTTTATTTCATCATTTGGTTTAATTTCCTACAAGGGGTTTGACTGAGGAAAACCCCCATTCACTAACAATAAACAAGTTTTTTTCCCTTGAGTATGTGATTGCAGATTTACAAGTTGAAGATCAAGTGGAGCAAATTTGGAGAAAAATTGTTAAAGTTGTCAAGTTGCAAAAGATGTCATTCAAAGTGAAAAATCAAAGAATCAAAGCTAAAGAATTGCATAAAGAATTTCAGAAGTTGATAATAGGGAATTTGAGAGTACAGAAATCAAGGAACGGGACCCTGATCTTAGTTTCAGAAACCCTAACAAGGACCCATTCACCACTGAAGGCAAATGAGTCCTCTGTAGCTCAAAATTAGTTTCTATGATGATTAGGTAGCATTTTTTATTGTTATTTGCATCTTTTTCCCCTCATAATTGAATGTTTCATAGTGAAAATTAGGTGGTTCATCATCTTGATAAATTCATCTTGGTGATGAACCCTATTTTTCTATGTTTCAACTAAAAATTGAATATGATATTTGGAATGAATATTTAAATGTTCAATATTGGTTCCTTGGAAGGAGCTTAACCACTTGGGGAAGATCTTGGAGGTTGAACACATAGTTGTTAGAAGATTTCCTAATCCTCCAAAAGAGATTCCTACAATTAAATTCATAGAAGAATATTGCATAGTTGGAATGAATGGAGAACTCAAAATAGCTCTTGAAGATTTTGAAAGAACTAAAGGTGAAAACAAATAATTGAAAGAAAATGTTAAAGAAGAAGATGAATGCATTAGAAAGTTGAGAGAGAAAATAAAGAAATTTAGTGGAAGACATAAGGAGGTCAATAAGCAATTGAAGCAAGCTAAAGAAATAATTACTAGTCAAAAAGTACAAGTTGAAGAAGGAAAAAGAGTTGAAGAATGAATGAATGCTAAGATGAAAAGAAAATATGAGGAATGTTCAAAACTTGAAGAAGAATTTGTGGCCTTAAGATTAGATCTAAAAAAGAAATGATTCATGAAGATAAATTCAAGATGAGTTCTACAAAGATTGATGAAATGATTGCAAACCAAAAAGGATCTAAAGACAAATAAGGATTAGGGTTTGAGAAAGGTCAAATATTAAAGATAAATCAAACTCCAAATCAAGCTAAAAAGAAGACTGAAGACATGAAGAGAAATGACAAGCAAGTCCAGTATCAAAGGAGAGACTTCAAAATACCACCTATCAGACAACCAAATGCATAAAAGTACCCATATTTTAATGGTTTCTATTATTCTTGCAATAAATTTGGATATAAGGCTATGTAATGTAGAAGTAGAATGAATTAGAATGTTCAACCTTTTCCCGGTTAGTGCATTACATGCAAGAGGTTTTGTCATAATGCAAATGAATGTTGAATTCAAATGATGAATGGTTTCAACAATGGTATGAAGGTTCAATATTTTAATGGCTATTGTTATACATGCAATGGATTTGGACATAAATTTAATCAATGTAGATCTAGAATGAATGAAAGCAGGCATGTTCAAAATTATGTCATATTTCACAATTACAGTAGATGAGGAAACATGTCCAAATATTGTAGAAGAAAGAATGTGAAGAAGGATAATATATAAAAGAAGAATGATCTGGTGAAAAAAAGCTTATCTAATAGAGATGAAGAAAGAGATGGACAAGATTTGAAGAAAGAAGGAAGATAGTGAGACTGATCCTAATTATATACTAGCATATGGTGCAGATGTTTCCTCCAAAAACTAAGAAGAAAGCTTTCGCTTAGGGGAAGCATTAAAAGAAGATTATTTATCCCCAACTAGAGAAATGGTATTGATGCTACAACACATGGATATATGGTGTGGGTTGACATAGTTAACCTATTGGATAAAGAATCAATGAAAAATATTGAGTTGCAAAAATTTACAAAGCATTTGAACTTCACTTTACACATAGTTAGGGTTTGATAGCTTTATCAAATGAAGTACTCAATATGAAATTAGGTCAATTTCAAAAGGTTTTATAAGTGATTTCACTTAATCAAAAATTATTTGCAAATGAAAATTCAAGGAGAGAATACCAAATGAAGAGTGAAGAAGAATGAAGAAATTGAGATATGGTGCAAGCGAAACACTAGCCAAAAAGTGATTTAAAAGGTATTTACAATTTCCATTTTCCCTAATTTTTGAAATCAATTCGAATTTTTTGTAAATATGTATACACCACAAGTGATAGAGGCTACAAATAATTTTCACCCTAAATTCAAATGGCATCTAGTGGATGATCCAGATGGTGCATTTTCACACATTCCATATGGGGTTCTACACACAAAGGATGTAATGGTTTATATTCATATAAAGTTGGAATAATATGATCATGGAAAATGAGTGATGTGTGGCTTAATGAACTCACCAAATATGACTTCGAATTGAAACCTGAATTTGAGAGCTTGACAAAGAAGAAGCTTAAAGTATGATATAGTTTTCCTAACTTTTTCCACAATGATGTGTGGGTCAGATACACTCTAAGCATAATACATGATAATTTTTTCTAGCTTGACATATCCCACTTGATCAACAAGACAGGGATTAGGGTTGTTATAGTTTTATGTTCAATCAGACCAATTATAGCAATGAAGTCTATGAAAAATGTAGTAATGGAGCTAGCTAGAGAAACATGTGATAAGAGGGAATTGACAATCAAGAACATTAGAAACCTAGTAGGGAAGTATTCTTCAATGATGATAAAATACAAAATATACTTCACCAAAAGATAAAATTCAATATCTGCAACCATCATCAATATGTCATATGAGATGGTTAAGAAGGGAGCTAATTATGATCTATGTGAATTGTTGAGATTGTAACTTCTAGAAAATCTACATAAAACAAAGGACTCTAGGTATGGTTTCAAGTTTGGCACTTTGATTGTTTGTTTACTAATTTAATTTTTGAAGGAGGTCCTTGGCACAAAAAACATAGTATGGATAAAGGAAAAATTGGTAGCTCATCAAATCAATGACCACTGAAGTAAGTTGGGTAGTGTGGAAGATTAGGATGTAGCATTATGGGGATTTTTCAAGACCTTTCAAAAGAACATGAAAGCTAGAGAAAGTATTCCCCAGAAGATGGTGGAAGAGTACAAAGATATTACTTTTCTAGTTACAAAAGATAGTTTCCTCATATAGGTAGTTGAGCCTATAACTGCTTGGATCATAGAGATGGGCTATGAAATTAAAAAGGATGAAATCATTGGCTCAGTTGAATTTATATCAAGAAAACCAAAAGTGGCATTTGGACTAAAAAAGGCTAAAGCTATGTCTAATGCTCTAGGAGGTTCATCTAGCAGAAGGAGATCTAGTAGAATAGCTACCACTCCTCTAGTTGCCCCAAATTCCTCTGGGACTAAGTCTGCTATAGGGGAGAAAATAAAAGAATCCACTAGTACTTTGATAAAGGAGAAAACACCTTCGGTAAAATAGTAGAAGGGGACTAGAATAGAAAAGGATGTTATGGTAGCACAACAAATAATAGGCCCTATGAGAAGAAGAGTAAATAAAAAAGAAACAAGGGAAAAGTACATGGGAGTGAATGTGGAAGATGATGATGAAGAAGAAGAATGACCCAAATTGGTTTGAAAGAGGAAAACTGAAGCTTCACAAGGTGAAGCAAGTGATAAAGCATGAAAGGTTGATATTGTTGATGAGGAAAAAATAGAAAAGGAAAAAAAATCCTTTGTGGTCCACATGAGAGAAAAGAAAAAAGAGTCCAATAAGGAGAAAAAGACACCATAAGACAAGAAGAAGAAGAAGAAGAAGAAGAAGAAGAAAAATAGTTTGGTAAGGGCACATAGCCCTATGAAACTTGATGTGTTGTTCAATGAGATCATTGAGCATGCGATATTATGAGAAATT
The DNA here is from genome assembly GCA_007258455.2 of Sequoia sempervirens. Classification (NCBI taxonomy): domain Eukaryota; kingdom Viridiplantae; phylum Streptophyta; class Pinopsida; order Cupressales; family Cupressaceae; genus Sequoia; species Sequoia sempervirens. Next base: position 41,921 of record VDFB02284933.1, read on the forward strand.
GTTGCTCAATACACCATTGTGGATGAGGTAGATAAGGCTAGCATTAAGGAAGCTATTGTAAAGTATATTATTACTTTTGAGCTTTTAAAATATGAAAAATATTGAGAAGAAATTTCCTAAAGAACTAAGGAATGTACTATATGCATGAAGACAGGAGGCAATAGATGAAGAGGCAAAGTTGAGAGAATTTTCTTTGGAAAATATTAGCATGTCTCTATTGGATAAGAACAAAACCACATTAGCTCAAGTGTATAATAGGGAATTCAAAACTAAGAAAAGGGTTACCACCCTTATGAGTAGATATTAAAATGATCTTGAGAGGCTCTAGAATGGGTTTGTAGAGAAGGTTGTTGATTTGGAAAAAAGGATAGGAATTACTCCATATATTGAAGAAATGATGACATGATAGCCCTCAGAGTAAATATTACAAAAGAAGCACAATAAGAGGATGCTCAACATGAGCATGAAACTAAAGAAGGAAATGTGCAAGATAAAGTTCTTCCAGAAGTGGAAGAAATAGGTAAAGAAAACATTACAAGTGAGGAGAATGTTACTAGAGACGGCATTGCAGTAGAAGATATGACTGATAATGCTCCTCTAGTAGAATATAACACCACTACAAAAGGAAAGTAGGAGGATGTACCCACTAGTCATAACACTCCTTCATTATTTAAGGAAAATGCAGAGGATACTCAAGGCCACTCGGAGATAAATATGCCTCTAGATAAAAAAGATCAATCCAATGGTGAAGATGTATCTATAAATATAGAAAAGAGTGATGAGCAAAAGGATGAGGATACATCCAACAATGAGGAAAAGAAGGATATGGGGACACCATTTGATACTGGTGATAAGGAAAAGGCTTTAAAGGAGAAAGTGTAAAGGCTAAGAGAGAATCTTCTGGTACCTCCAAATATTTGTTAAAGAATTTGTTAAATATGCAGCTCTAGTTCCAACCAATAGTGTTTTCCCAACTACTAAAACTTTCGACACAATTTGGGCATGTGGACATGGATAAGATCTATCTTCTCCACAAGCTTCATTTGGGTGATGTGTTTCATGCTTCTGCATAAAAAAAAATTGTTGACACATTAAAAGAGTATAGAGATTATTCATGAAGCAATAAAAACTCTACAAGAAAGCATACCTGGAGCAAGTATTGATAATTCCTTATTATTTATGGACAATATGAATCTTTTACTTGATTCGTTTAAAGACTATTCTAGTGGATTGAAGGAGAAAATGAAAAAGATAATTAGATAATTAGATAAAAAGGTGAATGAGAAAATATTGTTGGATATAATGGAGAAGTGTGTTGCTGCACATAACAAATTTCAAGACAATCTTAAAGGTGTGTAGGATTGTGTGAAAAAGCTAAATTTTTATTTTAGTTCTGCTTGAAATGACCAAGCTCTATAAAGAGAATAATAGATAAGATGGACTCTATTGAGTACCAAATTGACAAAGCTTCTGGTGATTATGATCCGACACAATATTTGGATGGAAACACAAGGTCTATCATTCAGAACTTGCATGATTAGTTATTCCAATTCTAATTTTAGAAGGAGAAAATTATAATGTAGTTTGGTCATCTCAGGGTTCTGGTGAACGCTAAGTTCATACCTATTTTCAATGCCCTATTGAGTGTTGAAAATGCTTCAAAGTTAAATCCGGTACTCAACACTTTGAAGGAAAGTGAAGAAATCTTGATGGAGTTGGAGACCTAGAGCAGAATTCTTGGCCTAGCCAAGAAGAGTTGGCAAGAAGGAAAGTAGGATTGTAAACCTTTCTTGGAGAAGTTGCAAGAGTCAAATTATGGGTAAGTGCACCAAGATGGTTCCCAAAAAGGGGGCTTAAGTGGCCACTTTTTTTCTGAAATCAGGAAATACTTACCTTGGACATGAAATTGAGGATAGTTACACTCAAAATTTTGAGATGGAACAAAAACAAGGATCGAAGTGCTTCGAGTCTACTTTCTAAACTACTAATTTATTTTGAAAATGGTTGAGATTAAGGGGTTCAAAAGAAGGACGTACACAAATTGGTGTTTTTTTTGTCAGGAAAAACATAACATAACAACTCTTGTACGACCCTAGCACGATGAACTTTTTTGTAGTATTTTTAAAATCGCTACAGTCAGAAGTTAGCTAATAGTATCTAGTTGATGCACGATTTTTCTAATAATTTTTTAATGAATATTTGATTTTTTACTAATTTTCTAAGTGGGCACTTCTTGAAAAGAAAAAATTTGGCCATGCTCACCCTACAAATTTTGGAAATTAATTGATTTTTAAAAAAAAAAAATTGTAGAATGAAGTCTAGTTTCTAAAAATGTAATTTATTTGAAATTTTGATGAACGGTTAATTTATAATGAAAAAAACACCAAACACTACTTTTTGGCAAAAAAGAGACATACAAACAAAAGAAATTATGGATGAAAGGCTTAAAATTTTCAAAAAGTGAAAAAAATTACATTGTTGGATAGCTAAGAGAGAACCTAACATTACCCATGTGTTTGATTTTGTCAATATTGAACTAGATGCAATCCTGACAGTGAACATTAACCCGATTATGTGAAAAATTGTAGAATTTGCAAAAACACATCTCTCATCATTGGGAATGCCCTCCAAGCCTTTGGGTTGGTATTCCAAGGAAAATACCAATGCTAAGGCTCGTGGATTCCCAAAGAAAAATATAACGCGAGTGCGTTATAACACGCTCGCGTTATGTCTTAGTTTTGAAATTTTTTTGCTTCTTTGGAATACATGTCAAGGAAGACATAACGTGAGTGTGTTATAATGCGTTCATGTTATGTATTCCTTTATGTTAAATTCCACTCTATTGAATGT
>VDFB02284933.1:44870-122846 GCA_007258455.2 Sequoia sempervirens
AAATGATAGAATAGATTGGTGGCACACAACAAAGATTTGAACTATTACAGTTGCATCTAACATATGCATGAATTACAGTTCCATTGAAGCTCAATATATTGAATTCAGACACTTCATACTAATCTACACCAACACTCTATTTTTCTCTGCATTCACCTTATATAACACATTTTGCATCAACTAAAAATTACATTACATCTCTCATGTACAAAATATCAAAAAGGATATTACATATATATTTGCTTGAACCAAAAACACCTACAACTTCAATTAGGTCAGCCTGATTGGATATATCATACAAAGTATACAATATAACTTGTCGACTCATTATAGACAAATACATGTGTTGCACCAAGATTCAAAAATTACAAAAAATCACAATAGGTGAGAATGGACCCATAATAGCTCCCACATAACAGATCAATACTTATTTAAACTCTACAATACATAAAACTTATTAGGTTAGCACAATAATGACCTAATATCAAAATTCACCAACTGTACATTCAAAAAATGACACACAAACCTCCAAATTTCATGCCACTTGGAGTTCACACTCTACTGACACATGTCAAATTATCCATAAATCCACAAATCCAAATACCAATCCGTGGAGAGATGTGAATCCTCCAAAATAGGCATATTGTACTAGTAACACTATAACTGGCATACTAGAACTTCTATTATTCATATCTTCAACACTAGAAATTGAAGAACTATTAAATTCTAGATTTAAACTCCTCTAATATCAAAGAAACTTACATGAAAACTATAGAAAAATATTTTGCATAGCAGACCAATGTGGACCAAAATATCAAATGCCCTATACATAGGAAACTCTGTTTTGACACTTAGTCAATTTTCTCTTCATATGTCTTCACTAGATCAAACCTTCTTGCAAATTTTCACATGATAAATATCTTCAAAAATGTTCAAGCTATATAAAATGATCTACACAAAGATCTTCATACTTGATCACAATGTTGACATCTATGACAATACTATACAATATACAATGCAACTTGTGTTCATGCCTTAAGCTCATACTTCATGCTCATGTTGACAGTAAAAATATAAATGAAAAAATTCGTATTCTTTCAACAAATACATTAATTTATAATCAAGAACACACACATACAATATTTAAGGTGGTTTAATCATCATAAACCACCAAAGTAAGCATCTCTTACATAAATTTCATTAAAGTATGGCTAATTAATACTAAGGAGAAGCTTAAGGGAGATATATAGAGTTGTGAGATAATATTCAATAAACCCCTTGTAATTATGTGATTTTATCCTTGCATTTCCTCTTTATTATTATCATTTATACACTTAGCCTCACTTAAAATGTGTATTTACTTATTTACACATACATGTATTTTTCATCATGATGTAACATTTATCACATATATCTTATGCATTGGATATGGTTGTACATGATAGTATATAGTTATAAAATAGATGGATCATCCACATGCACATTTTATGCTTCCAAACATGTATTCCACCTAGTGGCTTATGCAATATTGAACATGATCATCCAACTAAAACCATATGCATCTAATATATGGTAGCACCCAAACCATATTCCAATATAGACAATTCTAGCACCATAAGGATTTGAGATCTATCATAATACCTTCACATAATAAATGTATTAGACACTCATGAAACTTGTCACTATATTTATGGATCCTAGATAACAACATACTTGTATAAATACTTAGTTTTCTACAATCTTATAAAGTAAAAGAGACATAATAGATTTCCATATTTTTTCTCTTTATAGTTATAATGTTTAATCTAAGTAGAAGTGACATATTTATAACAATAATTTCACATCTCAGTTTAGTTTTTTGTATGTTTTCTTTATTTAATATAGTATTTATTTTTTATTTCATTACTAGACAATATACATGATCATCTTATAGTTTATCCAATAAATTAGAAGATTGGTATAAGAGCTAAATATTGGTTTTCATGTGAAAGAAAATATAACCCCATTCAAATCATGAAATTAAATATGAAAAAATATAAGAATTGACCAAAAAATGTGCCCCTAAAGTTTTAGTCAACATTCAACAAATACTTATTACTACTTTGGAGTCCCATTGCATTGAAATCATTCAACAGTTTTGTGAATTAACATATAAACTTGGACCATCCTCATATAACCCAACATATCACACAACATCACAATCACTTCAAAGTTCAAGTTGATCTAGATATTCCTATATCCAAAGACAATTTTCTAGATTCAACATCTCAAGGCTTACTTCTTTGTCAAAAAAATAATTTATAATGTGATAATTTCTTGTACAACACTAAAAATTATATCTCAATGTTCAACTAGTGGTAAACTCTTAAAATATAGTGTGGTAGAGATAACTAGCCATTTCTAGCTTAAAGAACTACTTTGACAATGATTTACAAGAGGAATTTTACCTACTCAATAATTTTGAGTATAATACATCAAGTTCTAGAAACTTCTAGAAACTATACTAATAGAAGGAAGATATTACTAAATAATACACCAATGATTATCATGAATTCTCAACATGATTTATGAGAATGTTTATGAGTAAATTTGAGGGCTCAAATATGTTAATGATTTTTCATCCATGCTCAAATGTAGTGGTTAACCTAATACACCTTAAGAAAATTATTTTATAATGCATACGAGATAGAAGCCAAGGCTAAGCTCAAGAAAATATATTCCTACATAATAATAAATCTACATAGAAAATTACCTACAAGCCTTTTACGTAAAGACAATACTATTGTGAATAAAAGAATCCATGATACTATAAAAATATAATGCACAAATATCTAAGACATATTGACCAGCTTATCCAAGATGGGAGAAGGGAAATAATACATAATGAGGTGATCTATGGTGTCATCATCATAACACAAGTCTTCATAGTGATTGAATAGTTCACAAAAGAACCCCTATTTAGGCAAGCCACATAAAAATGTTGGAATTAATAATCTTGAGTGCCAACCAAATGAATTTAATGCAACATCAGAAGAGATTCATTTTGGATCATTCCCCCATTTTCCATGTCAGACATATGCTATCCTAGTTAATATTTCTAGTAACTAATTAATTATGGTGGTTGAATTTGAAAATGAGTGGTAATTTTTGGAAAAGGTAAGAAAGACAAAAAGGAAGAATAGAATGTTTTTAGCTCGTAGAAGAACAAGGATGGAATGTTTAGGAGAAAAGAACAGAGTGCAGAGCTCCAGTACTTCAACATACTTGTAGCAGCAACATGGAGCAACACATAGAAAGCTTTGTTGCACCAAAATTTGGGTAGTTTGTTGTATGAAGGAAATACAGAGCCATATCTCTAATTTTTGTATGTAAACATTTTTAAATGTAATATTTTTTTTGTATTTGAATGAAATAAAAAAATTATTCTGCCTCTGTGTTGTCTCCTTTGGTTTATGTGTTTTCATCTTTTCCCACTTTAGTTGGGATATTTTCCCAACAATTATATTAGTATATATTAACTAATGTTGTTTCTATAATAAAAAGTGAGTGATAACCCCAAAAGTATGGGTTTCTTTTACTAATTATTTTTAATAGTTTTTTGGCCACATGATCATTTGTTAGTGCCTTAATTTGGTGACTTAGATTAATCATTGCATAAATCTTTTGGAGTCTCCATTTTGTATTATATCTCTCATTCAATTGTCACAACCTAATGTGTAAAGTACCTCTCATCCAAGCGTGTAAATTATCCTAAGTGGTGGCAAAGCCAAATTATTTTTTCCTATATGTTTTTGTATCATTCACTCATATGAATCAACGTTAAGTTTGCATGCATTATTTCTCCTCATTCATTCTCTAGCTCCTCTATTTTTTCACTTTCTCCTTTCTAGAAATGGCCAATCTTTTGAGGAATAATTACATCTTCATTCCAATTTTGAATTGGGAGTTTCCTAAATTTTGGGCTTATAATTCAAAAATGTTGCAAAGATTAAAAGTATAAATATTCAACTATCCATGATGATCAAGTGAGCTATTTCTGCATTAAATTGTATTAATTTTTTGTATCAATGTTTCAAATCATACTCCATGATCCATCATCAGGATAATATGCAAGCACATTATCTTGATGATGGATCATGGAGTATGATTTGAAACGTTGATACAAAAAATTGACATAATTTAATCTAGAAATAGCTCAGTTGACAAAGATCTTCAGAATAGACTGTCATCTAGTGGAGGAAGAAATTTGGTGCCTTGTTGGACTGTCACTTCTATAGAGTTCTCTGATGGTTTTATAATTTTCTTAGGTAGATCTAATGCTCCTTTCAAATAGTATTGGTTTTCCTCCAATCTTATGGGATTCTTTTGTAGCTTGCTATAGACTATGCTCAAGAAATTAATATTCCAAGATAAATTGTTAATGAGGCTATAAAGAGTTATGAACTATTTAAGGGAAATGCACTAGTTGGAGGTCTCTTCCAACATAAAGAGTTATGAAATAATCCTAATGTTAGCTATGCATATAATTCCCTCGAACTTGGCCTTCAAATGCAAAGTGAAATTCCTATAGAAAATACTATAAACGATCATCGTAGAGAGCTCAACCCTCTATTGGTTAACCAAATTTATGATGTTTATCATGCTCTAATTTTTTTCTTACACATGTCCATAACCCCCCTATTTCTCCTATAATTTTTGCCCCTATTCAAATTGAAGCACATGATGAAAATGCAAGCTAATCCTTTTCTTAGTCCTTTTTGAGGGATAATTTTACTTTTGTTACTCTCTAATATATTTCCTTCAATATGGTTCTAAGGATTTTTATGTATTTGGCCTCCTTATTGTAATCTCTACTACTGCTATTCAACCATTTTGTACCTCCGGGCTAATTTTTTTCTAATTATTCTTATATTAATGTAAGATCAGGTATAGAAACTTTTGTTTAAAATAAAAAGCATTTTTCTCTTTTTCCATCTAATTTATTTATTTTTTCTTTAGGTACATGTATATATGTAAGGCATCCAAAAAATCTTAAATAAATCATACTGGTTTTATTTTACTCAATGTATTATGGAATCGCATCCTAAACATTCTTTTGTGTAAGATTTTTTTAGTAATTAAATTCAATAAGATATACCTTGAACTCGGAAAACTATTTGGAATCCATATTTTCTTTGATCAAACTTATTGTCATTTCAACTATTAGTCTATTAATTCTTTCTACCACACCTTTTTTTTTCTATGTATTTTGTTGTGAATTAGCTTTTTATTCTATTTAATTTTCAAAATTTAAGAAAACAATAGAAACATATTCTCCTCCTTTATTGGTCATTAAATCTTCTAGCTTGCACTCACTTTTTTTTTGTTTTTGAAATAAACCAAATGTAAGGTTTTCTTTTTTCTTTTTAAACATTGCCCATGTATTGATGAAATTCATGGAGTAGCTATTTTTGTAGTTAAAGGTGTTTGTATTAGTCCACACAAATTTTAATGTACAATTTTGAGACATACTCTTTATATCCATAATTTTTTAGCTATTAAAATAAATTTTGTGTTATTTTTTCAATTTAAAATCTTTCCAAATTTTTATATTATTCTATCATAAATATTCATTTTTCTATATTCTTCTTATTGGATAAATTCAACCCATTGAAACTTAACAATCCAATCTCAAATTCCAAAATTATGATCAATCATTTATAACAACTTTAAATGCATTAATTGATTCATCCAGTATCCCTAAATACAATATTATATTATTTGTCTTTGACACTTTTAGAATTAGCTTATTACTTTAATTTCCATCTACAATAATGCTTGCTCCATTTCTAAAATAAAATCTATAATCATTTGTCACTGAATTTTAACCACTAATTAAATTATAGTTCAAACCAAACACATAATAATTATTAGGAATGTGATATTTCTCACATTGCTTTATTTGAGTAGAGATGTTGTCCTTGATCATAACTAGTAATTTATTATTATTTTTCAATTCTACTTTTGATTGAATTGAGTCATTAACATTTTGAAACATTTACTTACTTCCACTCATATGATTATGGTGTGTCCACTATCCAAATATCATGATCATTTTTTAATTTGTTCAGTAACATTACAAGTGACATTAATTCAATATTTTTATTTTTAGTTTCATTTTGTTTCAAAAAAATTACATTCTACCTATTTCGATCATACATCATCTTCCTACATTCATAATTATAATGATCATATTTTTTGCAACAATGACATTGGATGCTTGATTTATTATATTATTATTATTACCTTGTAAGTAACTATTGCTCCTTCCTTTTTCACTTACATCATGGTAATTGTATATGTTTCTTTCCCTTTACTATAATATCTAATTTTACATCTTCTAAATCTTCGTCCTCCATATTTTTCCTACCTCTTTGTATTTTTGGAGATGTTCCTAGCTATAATTCTCCTTTTCACCCTTTTCTTTTAATGATACTTGCAACTTGAATTCTTATTCTAGGGAGCTACAAGTTCTTCTATTCAATTTTTTTAACATGAGTTTATAAAGAAACCATTAGTTTATTCAAAGATAATTAAAAAATATATTTTGGTTCCTTCATAAAAATAATGATAGGAATAATTATTAATTATCCCTAATAGACTTCTCAATGTCTTGTCCACTACTATTTGATCATGAATATTGTTTTCATTTATTTTAATCTAATTGACAATATCCATTACAAAACTAAAAAATGTTCATAAATTCAAAATCTTTCATTTGCAAATTTACAAACTCCCTTATTAATGTTTTCAATTTTATTTGCTTCACTTTTCTAGTACCTTGATAATAATTTCTTAAGCCATCACATGCTTACTTCAAGTTAGCTCTTACTACAATCATTGGAAATATAGACTCACTAATTTCTTATACTATGAATAATAAATATCTTTTATCCTTCTTTCAAATTTTATCAAAAAATATTTCTAAATTTGAATGAAATCATTATATCTTGCTTGATCTGGTGTTCTACATAACCTTTTTTAACCATGTCTCATAAATCTTGTGATTTGAATAGAATTTTCATTTATATACTTCAATATTCATAATTCTCTATTGAAATGTGAAAGTAATGATTATGTGATACTAGTACCCACATTAAATATTACAAATCACACTAAAAAGAGTAACAACATTAACTTGATAACATTTTATTTTTACCATTTTTGAAACTTAAACAAAATATTTAAGAAAATAAAGCTTAGAGCATCATAGTAAACTGTTGTTTATAAAATACATTAAAAAACCAACTTACCTAGAATGACATTTTAATTTATATATATATAAATACTTTTAAAAATTTCTCAAAGAATTTGTTTTATAACTAAATTGATGTTTTCTTGATATAATGCATCCTAAATGTTATATATTTTGAAGGGCATGGTTGGTGAGTAACATATCATGTATAGCCATCCAAGAAAAGGAAAGCTAGGTTAAGTATATGTAGCTACCAAGTTGTTAATGGTAAGAAAACACAATATATTTATAAATAAAAATAATATTAGTGAAAGTTTGTTAGATCTATTGAATTTCCTCTTTTGATAAATATTTAATTTAAAATCTAATATAATTTTAAGAAAATATTTTACATAATTTTACTAGTGTGAATAATTAATCTATTGTTCACTATACTTAAGTTTACTTAGGTTGATGAGGTTAGACAACTTCTTGTCTAATCGAAAGTGAAACCTTTAAGCCTCTAGAGGTTACCAAGTTATTTGGTTAACCTCATACACATACCTTTTTGAGGTTTGAAGTATTTCCATCTCACCTCAAAAGTCACTCAACACTTGGCACACAAGGTTGATGACTTGGTCATAAAGGTTGTTGGTTTGCACACTCCAAGTGTTCCTAAGGTTGACACCTATAGGACACCTCTCTACTCATTTGTGCCACTTCATGGGGCGCTTGTCAATCCACCTCATAAATGGATTGCCTCTTCCTTTCCTATATAGGAAATCTCATATTGTAATCAACTTAACTCTTTTATCAATCATTTGGATAATAGAAGGTTAGGCATATTATTTGCAATTGTATCTTTGTGGAATCACAAGGCTTTTATTGTTATGTCTTGGATGAAAATAATAACATGGTATGAGAGCCATGCAATAAAAATCCTTCCCAAAATATTTATTCAAGACTAGTTTAGAGTTCCATGTAGTTTGAATTGTATGTAAAAAAAAAACCTTTGTTAGGTGCAATCTGTAATTTACTGATCTATTTGTAAAAAAGCATATTTTTTTTAGCAGAGGGCCAATCTACCATTTTGGTAAATAATTTCATTTAGATGCAATATTTTGGATGAACTATTGTATTTTTTTTATAGGTAATTAGCCTGAATGTTCTTTCTAATTTGTCGCCATTTGACATTGTATATATCACACCTATGTTGGTATTGAATTAGTGTAGTAGAGGTATTTGCTAAGGCTACATAGATATCTTTGGCCTCATTTGGATGGGAGTTCTTTGCTTGCTACATCATTCTATGTTGTCTCAAAGGTATTGACTGAGGCATCACCTGTATTCCAAAGTCTATACAACAAGAGAGCCATTGTCACATTTGCAACACTAGGTAGGAATCTCAGGCATTTACATGAGACCACCTATTTTATGCTCCAATGGCTTTCATGCCACATGGTTGAGATGATTCATTTGTAGATGTAATAGATATTGCGACTTCTCCAAGTGATCGAGGTGAAAATACCATCGATGAATACACTAAGAAGCTCGATGTTTAACCCAAAGAATTTACCATGTTTTAACCCACATGTGAATAACATATGGTTGCAAAATATGGAAATATATTTTTTCTATTCTAAATCAATAATAAGATGCACATTTGGAATAAACCCATTCCAAACTCCCACTGAAAATTTCAATAATAAAAGATGCATGTTTGAAATTAACCCCATTTCATTTAATTTCCATTGCATTTTCATAAAGTACATTACATAATTTCCAAGTAATGGTTATCTCTTACATACTCCCATGTAATGATAATTTTTTTCTAATGTATAATTTCTCTATAAAAATAGAGATACATGTTTGCATACATAGCTTCCATGAGCTTAATGAATTGGATATACAAATGGTCTAGATGTCCCTACCTGGGCATACATCCTTCATGTCTCTAGCATTGGTGCATACATTCTAGGTCCCCAATGTTGGTGCGTACATCCTAAAATCTTGAATTCCATATGTATGAGGGAGAGCATCACATAAGGTATTTTCCACCAACCACAAACTTATTGCGATCCCCCACACATCTGTAGACCTAACTAGAAGATGGCCCTACCCTTCAATGACGATATTGGTTTGGTAACTCAATAATCATGGCCTTCTTGAGCATAGTGTTGTTTCCTACATATCTAGAGCTACCTTACCTTAGTTTCCCTACCTAGAATACAATAATGGGTCACAGTGAACTAACAATGTAAATAGTGGCAACTTACACTACTTTGGCCAAAGAATTTAACACCTAGTACTTCAAGTGAGTCATCTATCCACCTACCCATTCACTTGATTTGGTATCTGACCATAAGAATAACATTCATTCACTCTAAGGTGATGACATAATAAACTATCCAACAAGGTTACTCCCTTTACCATGGATTATCTAACCATAGGAATAACCTAATTAACCACCCTAGGTAATCATAATGTCATAGCATTAAATGAATGCATAATTTAAAAAAGTATGATCACAAAATTGAGTGCCTTCTTTTATAAAGTATGATCTCATCAATAAATGACCTAATTCAAAAGTATAATCTCATCAATAAATGAATTCATTCATGAGTAAAATCTCATCAATAAATGACTCAATCAAAGATATAATCAACAATGAAATTATCAATCAAATCATATAGGTTAATCCCAACTTATTTGCTTCATTCAATAATCAAGTAAGCAACCCAATCAAATAGGTTATTCCCAACCTATGGTTTCAATCAAAAGTGATGTAATGATCAAGTGATCATAAAACAACTATTAAACCTCTCTTTCAATATACCTCAAATATTCTCATGTTTACAATGTTCACCACATTAGTATATAACTTGGAGGATATTTTCCTAAGAGGATTTCAAGCTTCTGCGCCTATAAGTCCTCTTCTCTATACAACTTTGTGTTGCTAGAACATGAGTCCTCTTCTTGAATTTCGTAAATAGGAATAGGCTTCCAATAAGGTATATGATTATAGTATAATCAAAATATACATTTATCAACCCTACTATTGAATATTAATATATCAATCAATTATACTCCCTATCCTTAGGGAAAAGACTATCTTCCTACTTCAAGGAGATATGAGTAGACAATCAAGTATAGGCTATCTGCATGGTTTGCATGACAAATCAACCTATCAATGATGGCATGCCTATCATACTATCATTCCCTTTGCATTTATCATTCCCTTTGCATTTCTAACCTCTTTATCCACAAAGGTTTACCTAGCATCATAAGCTAACAAATCAAGATAGCAACATATTCCACATCTCACTTTTCATGTCATATCCATATAGACTTAAAAAACTAAGTACATGTAGTGTCAAAAAAGGTAACCCTTTTTCACACTTAATTTGGGAATAGGTGATATTGAATTAACCTAATAATGCCTTGATTTAATGTGTTGTACACATTCACATTGAATCTAGGGTCCTTTTAGAAAAATGTACTAAAATTGAACCTTATTTAGGGTGTTGTAAAGTGGTGTATTACACTCTCACACTTATCTAGGGTTTCATTAATTAATTATGGTTAATTAAGCTTAATTAGCCCCTTTAATTCAAATTTAAGCCTTATTAATGACACCTTCTGAAGGATCTATCCCGACGCCCAATAATCAATTTGCATGACATTTAATTTGGAAAATTTAAAGTCCTCAAAAATGGTGCTAGGACCCATTCACATTTAGTGACAAATGGGTCCTCTCCACATAGGACACCCATTTCTTGGAATTTCTAAGATGGGCTTTTGATGTTCTTTCATGCCCCCAAAGCATGGTCCTAGAAAGTTGTGTTAGGACCCATTTTCCTTTAGTGGAAAATGGATCCTCACATAGGGCACCCCTCTTTGAATTTAATTTTGGTGGGATCATAATGATTTTCAATTGTAGATCTAGTGATGGCTTGAATTATTTGAATTTCAGGGTTACTTTCTAGATTTAGTATAAATATGGGGTTAATTCACATAGTTCACCTAGCAACTTTGAATAAGCATCCTAATAGAAATTTTATGAGTCCAAGAGCATTATAGAGCATTTCAAAGGCATTCAAGGGAATATTAGTGAAGTCTTATTACAAAAATTCAAGGTCATTTCATCATGTCAAAGGCATAGTGCATTCAAGCATGTTGTTGAGCTAATATTGTTGATGTAGCATTGAAGATCTACTTGCAAGCATTCTTTCACACCTAATTTGAGATCAAGATCTACATTTTTCATGGACACTACATGTTATTTTGTAAATTTGTACTCCACTTGACAACTTCCAAGGTATCATCACTTCAAGTTTCATGTTCCATGCTTCAATTTCATTATTTCATCATTTGGTTTTATTACCTAAAAGGGATTTGACTTAGGAAAACCCCTATTCACTAACAATAAAAAAAAATTATCCTCTTGAATATGTGTTTGCATATTTAGAGGTTGAAGATCAAGTGGAGGAGAATGTTTGAAGTAAAGTTGTCAAAGTTGTCAAGTTGCAAATTGTCATTCATAGTGCAAGAACACAAAAAGAAGGCTACAAAATTTGTTATAGTTTTTTAGGATCTGAAAACTGAGGATCTCAGAGTTAAAGCATCAAGGAATAGAACCCCTATCTTAGTTTTAGAAACCCTAACAGGGGCCCATTCACCACTAAAGGAAAATGAGTCCTTTGTGACCTAAAAGAAAACCTTCTTGTAGCAAGGTACACACCATTCTATCCTCTCAAAACTTCCCTTTTCATTGATATAATACTTGGATTGATTTTTGATTATTTTCATCATATCACACAAAAAATTAGTTGTTTTAGTGGGAGAATTAGTGGTCTATCATTTTGATTTTGGTAAACCCTATTTTCCACCTAATCATTAATGGTGAACCTGACCTATTGAATATTGTAATTTTTTTAATTTTGGAAGTCTATTCGTGCATCCTAGGTCAGATATTGCATTTATTTGTATCTCACTTGCATTGAATTAGATCTCATTTAGGGTTTCTTACTTTGCATTCAAACTTGCACCTCATTTAGGGTTTAGAATTGCATTGTTTTGCATTTCTTAAATATGAAAATAACAAAAACAAATCAGTCATATTGCATATCATCCAGATCTCATAAAATTGCATTTGAAAATAAAAAAACATTGCATTTCAAATTAGGTCTTTGCATTCATCATTTTGTGGCATTTACACATTGCATTTCTAGAGAATCTGAAACTGAAAGTTACTATCTCAGACCTGGAACTGAAAGACATTCCAAAAATATTGAAAATCATTCAAAAATAGTTAAAAACCCTCATCAAGGACCCATTTTCCTTTATTGGTGAATGGGTCCCTAATCAAGATTGAATTAAACTTTCTGACATCTGAAAAGCATTGAAAATCACTTAGAAATCAGCAAAAATATTTCAAAAATACTTAACAAGGACCCATTCGCCTTTATTGGTGAATGAGTCCCTAATAGATCTTAATCTACATTTTCTAGAAATTGAAATATCAGTTTTAGACTTTTGCTTGTTGTTGTTACTTTCCTGTTTTAGTTTTCTAATTTGTCGTTTCACCAAATTCATTACATCTAGCTTAATTTGCTTCATTTTAGTGCATTGTCAATGTAGTGTTGAAAAATGTCATCATTTACATTTTCTCACTTAACCTTGGAATTCTTAATGTCAAAATGAACTTAAGGTCGCCTTGATCTAGTGTTGTGATGTGTTTTACACATCCACATTATGTCTTGGGCCCTTTTTAAGCTAAATAAACATAACTTTTCCTTGATTTAATGTTGTAAAGTGTATTCATTTACACCTTCATATTAAATTTAGAGCCCTTGGACCTAATTTTTCCTTAATCTAGTGTTATAATGTGTTGTAAACATTTACACTGGATTTAAGGCTCTTTTAAGCTAAATAGACCTATTTATTTATTTATTTAGTGTTGTAAAGTATATTTATTTACACTTTCACATTGGATTTTGGGCCCTCTTACATTTATGACCCTAATATCATCATTAATAGGCCCCTAAGACCCTATATTATGCATTCTAAGGCATGTTTTAACTAAAATCCTGACAAGATCAACAAATAGACTTAAATTCTCAACTCCCCAACAATTTCTCTCTCCAAAAAGGTCTTGTGGGACCCATATGCTAGAGGTGGCGTATGAGTCCCATTTGGGGCATTTTTGGGGTTTTCAGCAAGAAAACATGGTTTTAAATTCAAATTTCTTGAATGTCTACTTTTGGGATCTAATAAACAAGATATTAGATGGATTGCGTATATAAATGAGGTCTCAAATCATTATTTCATTAAGCATTCATGATATCAAGTCAAGCATTCAAGAGTTAAGTATTCCAAGACTTTACAAGATCATCAAGAGAGAATTCAAGATCATTTCTAAGGAATTCAAGGGTAGATTTTTCATCTTTTGTTGCAGCAATTCAAGGTCCATCATCATGTCAAGGATATCAAGCATCAAGCATGTTGTTGAGCTAGTGTTGTGATCTATCATTGAAGATCCAAGGTTAAGCATTGCTCTACACTTATTTCAAGGTCTAGATCAACATCCTTCATGGTCATTTCATGTTAAGTTGTAGGCCTACAAGATATCATTTAGAAGATATCATTGTTCATGTTTTGTTTTCGATGTTTCATGTTTCATATCCTTATTTCATTATCTCATCATTTGGTTTAGTTACCTCAAAGGGGTTTGACCAAGGAAAACCCCCATTAACTAACAATCAACAAGTTTTTCTCCTGTTTACATGTGTGATTGTAGATCTAGTTGTCTTGGATCATGAAGGATCTTTGAAGATTAGGTTACAAGCTTGAAGGGAGTTGTCTCCTCACTTGCAAGGTCACATAAAGACTTCTATAAGCCAGAAATCAAGGTTTCAGATCCAGAAACAAGGTGTGGCAGAAAGAGAAGAGATTGGAGACCTAATTCAGATCATAACCCTCCAAAAAGGCCTATTGGGACTGATATGCCACTTGTGGTGTATGATTCCCATTACCATAATTTTCTAGATTTCAGTCGCTTCAGATCGGACATTGCCAGATTCTTGTTTTGGCCTAGAAACCTTAGTATGGGAATGACATGCCCAGAGTAGCATATGAATACCAGTCAACATCAAAATGAAAATTTTCAACATTTCTGGTCCTCATTCAGGCCTCTTCAAGTTTCCAGGTGCATTCCTCTGATTTTATAGCTTTCTATTATGATTTATATGCATTTCTAGGTCATTCTTTCAAGTTCCATGCATCACTAGGTTTAAACATTAGATCTTTCATTGCATTCATCTTTTCAATCCCTAGCTTGGTGGTGAACCCATCTTGTAATCATAAATCAGAACCTAGGGCACGCTATTGCAAGATCTCTTTCTCCTTTGCATACTTTAGATTGAGATCTCTAGGGAATCCTTGAATGATATTGGGGGAAAAGTGTTGATCTATCTCTCAAACATAGAGAGACATTTTTTAACTAATTACTTAGGTGAACCTACATTTAGAAAATCCTAATTTTGATTTGGAGTGCATCATCATCCTAGATGTTTTTTGCATTAACATTGCATTAGGGTTTGCATTAGTTAATTGGCATTCTAGGGTTTGTAATTTTACATTAGTGAAAGTGCATATAGGGTGTATTTTTGCATCTCAAATCATTGAAAATATTATAAAATATACATTTGCACTTAGGTTATAGCTCATAAAAATTAAAAATCATGGAAAACACTTAAAATTTCCTAAAATTTGTGAAGAAAACCCTAACTAGGACTCATACACCCCTCTGGGAAATTTAGTCCTAGGACAGATTTTAAACTACATTTTACAGAATTTAAAACCTTGTTTCTACACTTCTGTTTGCTGCCATTAGTTATCTATTTCAATTGGTTGAGTTTTTGTTACATTTATTTCATTAAATATAGCTTAAATTGGTTCATTTCATACATTTCTTAATTCCAAATTTTCATTTACAACATTTCATTTTCAGATTATTGCATAGTGTAATCAGAAAATTACCTTGTTTGAAATCTGAAAATTGTATGTAATTCTAGGTCTTTACATTGCATTTTAAGTTTGTATAGATTACTTTGCACAAATTTTAGTTCCTATCTTTTACAAGTTTACAAAGAAAAATTTAGTCAATAAGCATGTTATTCATTCTTTTAATACACGTCCTAGTTATGAGAGTCTCTTAGTGCAATAAACTAAAAATGTTGACACTTTCCTTAAATCTACACCCCTCCTATCTCTCCTATTTGTGGGAATGATGTGATAGAAGATAATACAGCATAGATAACCATGATGATCATAATTGTTCTTCTCCTGATATCTCTCCTATTAGTGATGAAGGTATCTTGGTGAAAGAAGATGCAATTGTTGAGAATCATGAAGGTGTTTTTTGTCCTTATCCTCCTTCCCCTTGGGAAGATAGTATAACAATAGAAGATGAAATAATTTCCACCACTTTAATTAGTTTACATTCCTCCCTCAACACTTACCCTACTTTTGAGAATGCTACAATCATGAACAACCATGAAAATTACATTTTTGAGGACATGTTGGTGTTAAGAGATCTAATGATTGAGAACTGAGACAATCCTACTTCTCCCACTTGGGAAGACATTATAGAACATAGGAATGTAATTGTAGATAACCATGATAATAGCATTGGTTCTTCTCCTAATATCCTTCATAGTAATGAAGACGATATTTTTGTGTTAGAAGGTACCCTTGAAAGTCATGAAGATCTCATTTCTCCCTTTCCTAATGTTCCTACCATTTGGAGAAATCTATTTGAACGGAAGGATCCAATCATTGGCAAGCATGATTCTCCTTCTCTCGATCTCTACCCTATTTGTGATGAATCTACTTTACAAAATGTAACTATGGAATGTGATGAATATCTTGTTTGTTCCCCCCTAAGAGCTCTCTTGCTAGGGTAAAACTTATGGCACAAGAGAATGAGACCCTAGAAAACAAGAATGAAATCATGAACAATCATGATTATCACATTTTTTCTTCTCCTAGTACCTCTATTATTGCTAAAGAATTGATCTTAGAAAATGCAATTGATGAAAATCATGAAAATCTTAGTTTCCTCTCTTCCCCTAGGGAAAGAATTATTGAACAAGACAATGATATCATGGATAAACACAAAAATTTAACCATTGATCATTCCCTTACTTGTGATGAAGTCATTTTAGAAGAACCAACCTTTGAATGTCATGAACATCTAGCTTGTATTTCTCCTAAAAACACTCCTCCTAGGGAGGATACCATGGTGCAAGAAAATGATAACATGGAAAATAATGATATTGTTTCCTTAGGTGAAGATGATGAAGTAACATTAGACTCTCATTCACTAAGGGATGTTAATATTATTCAACCTCAACTCATCCTTTAACCACCTTCACAAAAACCTCCAACTCAAAATAAACCTGAACTTGTCCTTTACCCACCTAAGAATAATGTGTCACAACAACCAAGTCATAATAATGTTGCTCATACATATAACAATAGAAACAATCCACAACCAAGATAAACACCTTCAAAATCCCTTCCATTTCCTATTCCTATCTTACTTGTTCCTCCTCATTAGCCTTCACATAGTGGGAAGGAGTATGATCTTGTTCTACAACTCAAGAATACTCCTGCAAAGATATCCCTATGGGATCTAATTCACAATTCACCTAATTATCACACTATGGTTCAAACAGCCTTGCAACAAGTTGTGGTCCCCTTTAGTGCAAACCTGAATAAAATAGAAACCATGATTCAAAGAATAAATGTTGACATTGTTTTCCACCAAAGTGAGCTCCCTCCTTTGTAAGCGCAAAAACAAAATGATGCTTTCATGATAATAGTTAGCCATAATAGGTTGGGAATAAAAATAACCCTCATTGACAATGGCTCCGCCCTTAATTTGTGTAGTATGACCCTTTTGGATAAGATTGGTATGGATAAATCAAAGGTTCAACCTGAATCTTTATCTATTAAGGGATTTGACAATGTAGGAAAACTGCTCGGTGTGATCACTTTACCTATTATAGCTAGAAAGGCCACATTAGAAACACAGATCCATGTTATGCCTCATGATCTTTCATATAACCTTCTTTTAGGAAGGCCATGGATTCGTGCAATGAATGGGGTTCATTCTAATCTTCATCATAAAATGAAGTATATTTACAACAACAAAGTGTATACACTCAAAGCTGGCCTTGACCCAAATAGTTGTTTGAACATTGAGAAAGGAAAGGAAAATCCTCTTAAAACATTAACAACAACTACACAAGTAGAACCTGTGCAATAGAAAGATAAAGAAAAACATATTGAGGAAGTCACAAAGCTATTAGAAGATGATTGGGCTTCCTTAAACTTTGAACCAACATTCATGGGAGAATACAAGATCATACACAAAGACTCTAGAAAGGACAAAGAAAAAGTGGTAATGTCAACAAAAAATTTAGAAGACCCTTTGAAAGCATCCACGTCAACCACTTTAGAAGAAAAGACAACATACACAAAAAACTTTGACAAAACTAATTATCAACAACCTCTGAATCCTAAAGAAATGAAAAAGATTTACAGAAGAGGTTATGAACTTATGAAACAACTAGGATATAGTGGAAAAGGATGTGGTGCTAGAGAACAAGGTATTTGTGTCCCTATAGAGCCTCACGCGCAAGAAAAGACTAGTGGTCTTGGTTATTGTCCCTTGAAAGAAACAAACAAGCCTTTGCTCAATATCAACACTCTTACAAAAGACCCCTGTTAGCCAACTCTAAAATTAGTGCATCCTGAACTCATAGACATTAGTGGTCTTGAGTATTATCCTTTGGAAGAAATGAAAGAAACAAGAAAATCCTCACTTAATGTTAATGTCACCATGCAAAAAACTAATGATTTGGATTCATTATATTTTACAGCTTCTTGTAAAGGAGCGAAAAAAATCTCAAAATGTAAAAATTCCTGTGTAAGTTTGACATCTTTTACTAAGCAAGAGATGTCTTTGTTGCAAAATAAAGGAACATCTTCTACCACTAATAAAGAGGGTATCTTGTCGAGACTCCAAGATCATTTTATATCTCTCCCTCCAAGAACATAGAAGAAATTTTATTACAAGAGTTCATTTTATGGATATCATAGAGTTCATGGTCATGCTACTAGTGAATGTAAGGCTTTAAGTGATAAAATTCAACATCTTAAGGAGTATGGTGCTCTTCCTTGTGTTGAAGCACCTAGTTCCTCTAATTGAAACTTATTTTCATCTTATTCGGCTCATCCTTGTCCTGCACTAAGTGGGGGCAAGGGGTTAGGTTAGCCTTGTCCTCGTATGTCACTTGTCATGGTCTCTTTTGGCTAGTTGATCACCTTTCATGTATATATAATAGCAGGATTGGGATGTGGATGAAATTCCTTAAGTTGGCTCACAGGTGACATACTTACTCATGATGTAGCTTATTGGAAACATATGACCTGGCACAGGGATTTCTGAATAAGCTCTCATGTCTTCTACTTTAAAGAAATTTCTCACAGTAATGGTGTTAGCAACCACTTTAAAGTGGGGGCATACATTGATACTCATGTTTCATTGTGTGATTTTCTTTCTTCCTACGATGCGTCCTTTTCTTTGTGGTGTCATTGGGTCTGATTTCCTTCAAGAGTGTGGTATTTCTTTGACTTTTCCTCTCTTGGAGACATTAGGAATGATGTTATCTAAGAAGAGACCTTGCACAAATTAAGCAAAATCCTTTTGAACACACCTTACACTATTTATATGGCCACCTTGCATAAAACACTTTGCATGCCTATGGATCCATCTTGTTTGTTCATGAGTTCCAAGCATACGAAGCTTTTCTTGCCTCATGAAGCTTGAAGTTCATTATTTGTTCATGAGCTCCAAGCATATAAAGTTTTGCATGTCTCATGAAGCCTGAAGTTCATTATTGCATGACACCTTATCAAAGTTATCAGGAGGTATAGCCTTGGTATGGTTGGAAAGGAAGTTGATCCAAGTCATCAATTTCCCTTAGCCACTCATGTGTGTGTGTGACCGCATATCAGACGTGTGTGTATGTGTCTCACCCTCTTGGATTACTCAACCAGTGTACAACTTGAAGTTTCATTACCTCAGAGTCAACATGGATTTTTGGAAAAATGACTTAGATCTGATCTACATCATGTTGGACAAATGGTCAAGGCTTGATCCACTTCTTTATATTGTTTTTACTTTTCTTTATTTTAGTTATTGACATTACATGTTTGTGTATCTTGATGCTACATATTATACACCTTGTGCATGTCCCTTTTGTGCTTATGCTATTTTGACATAGGATCTTGGATCCTAGGGGCTTGGTTATCTCCTTGATCTTTTTTATCCTATACCATCCACATTGGTGCAATTGGACCCCTCTTGAATGTTTACTTTAGTGTGAGTTTGAAGCAAGTTCCTCCTCTCACTAAAGTGGGGGTTAAATGTAGTGTTGAAAAATGTCATTGTTTACATTTTCACACTTAACTTGAGAATGTTTCATGTTAAAATGAGCTTCAGGTCACCTTGATCTACTATTGTGATGTGTTTTACACATCCACATTAGGTCTTGGGCCCTTTTTAAGCTAAATAAACCTAAGTTTTCCTTGATTTAATGTTGTAAAGTGTATTCATTTACACCTTCACATTAAATTTAGGGCCCTTGGACCTAATGTTGCCTTAATCTAGTGTTGTAATGTGTTGTACACATTCACACTAGAATTAAGGCTCTTTTAAGCTAAATAGACCTAATTTTTCATTAATTTAGTATTGTAAAGTATATTTATTTACAATTTCACATTGGATTTTGGGCCCTCTTGAATTTATGACCCTAATATCATCATTAATAGGCCCCTAATACCCTATATTATGTATCCCAAGACATATTTCCAACTGAAATCTTGACAAGATCAATAATTAGACTTAAATTCTCAACTCCCTAACACTTTCTCTCTCGAAAAGGTCTTGTGGGACCCATACGCCACCTTGGGCATATGAGTCCCTCCCAAGTGGGACCCATATGCTAGAGGTGGTGTATAAGTCCCATTTGGGGCCTTTTTTGGGTTTTGAGTGGGAAAACATGGTTTTAAATTTAAATTTTTTGACTATTGGTATGTGGGATCTAATAAACATGATAATAGAGTGATTGCCTATATAAATGAGGTCTCGAATCACTATTTAATTAATAATTCATGATGTCAAGTCAAGCACTCAAGAGTTAAGCATTCCAAGACTTTACAAGATCATTAAGAGAGCATTCAAGATCATTTCTAAGGCATTCAAGGGAAAATTCTTCATCTTTTGTTGCACCAATTCAAGATCCATCATCATGTCAAGGATATCAAGCATCAAGCATGTTGTTGAGCTAGTGTTGTGATGTAGCATTGAAGATCCAAGGTTAAACATTTCTCTACACTTATTTCGAGGTCTATATCTACATCCTTCATGGTCATTTCATGTTAATTTGTAGACCTACAAGACATCATTTACAAGATATCATTGTTCATGTTTCATGTTTCATATCATTATTTCATTATCTCATCATTTGGTTTAATTACCTCAAAGGGGTTTGACCAAGGAAAACCCCCATTCACTAACAATCAACATTTTTTTCTCCTCTTTACATGTGTGATTGCAGATTTAGGTGTCTTGGAGCATGAAGGATCTTTGAAGATTAGTTTACAAGCTTGAAGGGAGTTGTTGGAGTTGCCTTCTCACTTGCAAGGTCACATAAAGACTTCTATACCTGCTTGAAAAGAAATTTTTAGATCTAGAAACATGGTGTGGTAGAAAGAGAAGAGATTGGAGACCTAATTCAGATCTTAACCCTCCAAATAGGCCTACTAGAACACCACTTGTGGCGTATGAGTCCCATTATAGTTATTTTCCAGGTTTCAGTGGCTTTAGATTAAACATTTCTAGATTCCTATTTTGGCCTAGAAACCATAGTTTGGGATTGATATTCCTAGATTGGCATATGAGTCCTAGTCAACATCAAAATTATTTTTTATAGCATTTCTAGTCCTCATTCAGGCCTCTTCAAGTTTCCAAGTGCATGCCTCTAATTTTACAACATTTTGTTTTGATTTATATGCATTTCTAGGTCATTCATTCAAGTTTCATGCATCACTAGTGTTAAACATTAGATATTGCATTGCATTAGTATTTCCAAGCCCTAGCTTGGTGTTGAACCCCTCTTGTAATCATAAATCAGACCCTAGGAAACCCTATTGTAAGATCTCTTTCTCCTTTGCATACTTTAGATTGAGATCTCTAGGGAATTCTTGAATGATATTAGGGGAAAAGTGTTGATCTATCTCTCAAACATAGAGATACATTTTTCAACTAATCAGTAAAAATTCAAAATTTTCATTTACAACATTTCATTTTTAGTTTATTGCATTGTGTAATTAGTAAATCACATTGTGTAGAATCTAAAAATTACATTTCATTCTAGGTAATTGCATTGCCTCTTTCCATTTTGGGTTTGCACACTAGGTTTGTAAAACTTGTATGAGCTTTAAAACTTGGTGTCCTATTAGCAATACTATTATAAGACATAGTTCAAGGCTCATGTCATCCCATGATATCTCACTCATAGTGGATCTTGGGTTTTCTAGCTCTCTTTCTAATAGTGTTGATAATCAACCCTCTATGGCTCATAGTTTGCATACTTCATTTCCCACGACTTCACCTCCTACAGCCAATGTGCTTAATGTTAACAAAATCTTCCATACCATTACCACTTATACTCAAGCTTTGCAGTCTACTCAAATCCAAGGTGGAATTCCAATTCCATTTTCTATGATACTGATGTCCATTCCTACATACACTAGTACTTAACCCACCACAAAATTTTAACCTACCACAACCCTTCAAACTAAAACAACCCTTCAACCTACAAAAACCCTTTAACCTACAACCACCTTTCAACCCACAACAACCTTTCAACCTACCAAAAAAATCATACCCACTAGAACTATGTACACTTCCTTAGGTATTCTCGCAAGAATTCCTTCTACTTTTGTGCATTTGAATATAATATCCCCTCAACTACCGAGCTTCACCAACTTAAAATTCACTATCCCTCTACATACATAAACTACTCCACCTTATTCCACTCAACCTTACAATCACAATGATCCTCTCCTTAACTCCCTTTTGTAAACAATGAAATCCCTTCAACAAAAAGTTGCAAATTTACAACAAAACAACAATGGCCAAACTTTGCAATACATCAAATCCAATCTACTATCCTTAGACATACTAAGAGCACAAATGCCACAAGGTATAGAAGTTCCCCAATTTGAGAAATATGGTGGGAAAGGAGATCATGTTAGCCATGTTTCCACTTTTACATCCTTGTGTAGTGATTGAATCTTTGAATATAAACTATTGGCTAAGCTCTTTCCTAGGTCCTCAAAGGATACTACTTTAGAGTGGTTCTCTTCTTTACCAAATAATTCAATTGGTTCATTCAATGTAATTTTTGATTCCTTTTAGAACTACTTCAATATCCATATGGTCCTAAGATGAACCTTGCTGATTTAGTGACATGAAAACAAAAAGAGGATGACAAAGTGAGTGATTTCACAACAAGATACCAAACACTTTATTCACAAGTAAACATTAAGATTCCTGATGCTGACCTTCAACGAATTCTTATCACCAACTTACAAAGAAAACTCCAAAGTAAACCTAAAATGTTGAGATTCCCATCCTTCACACAATTATGTACAACCCTTCATGATTATCAAAATTTGACTTGTGGTTGCGATGTGAAAAATCCCCCTAGTCATCCTAAAAATTCCAAAATCACCACTTAAAATAGTTATCAACCTTTTAAGAAACAGAATAAGGGATTTTTACAACTAAATTCCCCTCAAACAGGTCAACAAACTAATAATCAAGTGGTTGCTATAACGATGAAAAATTCTTTTTGGGGATAAGGATAGAGAGTTCACTCCTCTACCCGATACCCTTCATAATATCATTTTGCAGTTGATCAAAAAGAACATGCTCACCTTACCTCATGTTAGAGAGCATGATCCTAATATATCATTGCTTAAAGGTTTTTGATGAAATGCTCATTTCCATTATCATCAAAAAAATGGACATGGTATGGAATATTGTAAGCGTCTTAAACATCTTGTACAAGACCTTATTGATTCTAATCATTGACATATCAAAGGTGTGAGTGATCAAGGTAATAAGTTTGTAGCCCCTCCTAACCAAAATTTACAAATCTATACCAATCCCATGCCTAAGCACACTATTGCATTTTTCAAAGCTAGTGAAATGATGAATGATGTGATGAATGTTAACACGAATGATGACAACATGGACATTATTGAACAACATCTTGCAGATACTGCATGGTGGAATTTGTCGAAACTAGACCTCGTAAGGGCTCAACTAAAAATCCTTTTGATATTGCTTTCTCACAAAATGACATACTTAAATGTGCACCTGATGGTCCTCTTTACATAGCTGGTTGAATCAATGATAAGCCCACTAATGGGATATTAATTGATCCTGTTTGTGGAGAGAATGTGATCACCGAAGAATTCTTGTTCGTGCATGAACTATATTAAGATACATATGATAAACCAAAAGCATGGATCAAAACACATAATGGTTTTTCTTATCCTATGATGGGCTCGATAGATCTCCCTTTAAAAGTTGGACCGTAAACATTAATTGTCTTATTCACCATCATTCCACAACTAGACTAGTTTCATGTGAATTTAGGCTATCCATGGCTTCACTCCATGAATTTTTTCCATTTGGTTGTGCATAAATGTCTAAAGTTTCCATTTGGAAATGATATCTTTATTGTGCACATAGTGGATTTAATCCTGCATCGGCCTGAGGGAACTTTTCATTAGATTTCTTTTGGCCCGAGCCTATGGAACTGTACCATAGAAAAATGGATCTTTTGACATTTTCATGGCCATTTAGGTCTTTTTCCTATGATGCTTGGCTTATTCTTCTTAGATTTAATGTTGTAATGTGACTTATACATTCACATTAGGTCTTGAATATTCAAATTATTAAGACATTATGATGTCTTGTGAAGGTGTTGTGAAGTGTTGTAACACATTTCTAAACTTTTCTATACTCTTCTTCTTATAATTCATCTAAATATTCCCTTTTTATCCCTTACCAAGTCTTATTTTGAAGTGTTGTAAAGTCTTGTAACAAACTTTCATGTTTTTCTAGAATTGTCATCACTAATTACACCTTTCCTATGCTTTATTTGTCTCCTTTATGCACTTATAGGCCTTAACTAAGTGTGTTTTTAATATACACTTGACAAACAACATTAAATACAACTTAATTCCCAACACCCACTTGCATGCCTTGAGTGGGACCCATTTTCCATGGGTGGCGAATAAGTCCCTCTTGGCACAAAATTCAAAATAAATTCAAATTTCTTTCAGATTTTTATTCATTAAGACCTTAGGTCAGCCTGTGATGTGGTATTTTCGAGAAATTAGGGCATAAGTGTGTATAGATAAGTGTTTTTCTATTCATTTCAACCCCCATTCATTCATGCATTCAATCCATCATAGCACTCAAGTATTCTATCATCCATAATCATTCAATCAAGCAATTATCAAGCATTTTGGAGCAACCATTGACATATATTTAGAATTTAACAATAAGGATTTGGTGATTTTATGATACTTGCATGTTATTTTTTCACCATTCCTTTCTCATTTCATTTCTTTATCAAGGGTTTGATTACCAAAGTGGGATTTGACCAAGGAAAATCCCTATACTCTAACCCTTAACCATTTCCCCCCTCTTTACATATGTGTTTGTAGGTCTTGTAGGAATATTTTTCAAAGAGATAGGTGTTGAAAAGTGGTAAAAAATTCATCAAAGCTATTTGAGTCAACAAATACCTAATTCAAGCATGGAGACATCATTTAACCCATTTTCTGCAGATTTAGTTCCATCAACCCGACAAGAAGACAAGTGCAGATCTAGACGCACAGAGTTGACTTCAAAAATTTTAGATTTCTATGGGTGGACTGATTCACCATCAATGGCGAATGAGTCCCACTTCCAATTTGGAGAAAGTGATTTATGAGGATTTTAGTTCCTAGCATCCTAAAACTTATTTTAGTATAATTTACCAAAACCTGGATTGATTCGCCATCTGTGGCGAATGAGTCCTAGTGGTCATTAATAGTGATTTATGAAAAATTCTAGAACCTTCTAACATCAAAATTCTTCCTCTAGGTGCACTCCATTCAATTTCATTAAGTTCTATTTTCATTTGTGCATGTTTCTAGTTCATGTCTGCATATCACATTGTGTTTTCAAACACTTCATATTTCTTAGGTTTTACATAAATAATCAATCAATTTTATCAATTTGTTGCATTTAGATCATTTCATTTAGGCATAATTTCGTTTTACTTGCATTATTTTGAGTGAACCACTTAGATTTTGTGTAGGATCTATCTCTCTCCTTTAGGTGAAAAACCCTAATGGAGCAAGAGAGTCATATCATCCTAAACCACAAAAAATTTTGGTTCATTTTGGTGAACCTACATATTGAACATTATATTTTTGATTTGTATCTGCATTTACATCCTAGGACTCATTGCATTAGCTTTTGCATTGTTTTTGCATCCTATGGTTTACAACATTGCATTAGTGAATATCTCATATAGATTTCATTTTTGCACTTCAAAATATTAAAAATACTAAAAATTTTCATTTGCATCCTAGTTTGGCATCTGAAAAGCATAAAAATCATTTTAATTTTTTTGAAAAATAACAAAAAAATCCACCCCTAGACTCATTCACCACCCTGGGCAAATCAGTCCAGTTGCACTTTCTACACAACAATTTTTGTCATTTTCATAGTATTTTCTGCATTTCTATTCTCTATTACTACATTCCTATTTCAATTTACATAATTTTTTATATTTTCATTTTATTATTCCTATTTTTCATTTCATTTGCATCCACCCCACCTTTTGTGGTATTTGTATGATTGTTTGGTGCCTTATTGATAATACTTTAGTGAGGCGAAGTTCCCAACTCATGGCTCCCCGCGATAGCACATTCGTTATGGACCTTGGGTTGTCTTGAGCTCCTACTCTTGGTATTGAAAATGGTGCATTATGCATGGATACTACCACTAGTACACCTTTTCCTTCCCCTATAATGCATGCTAACACAAACATTAATTCCCTTCTATAAGACAAAGTAGTTAACATTCATGAGAACTTAGCACATCTCCAACATAACTTGTGTCCTAAAAAAAATTCAACCACTGCCATTCCTACTATAGACAATATCCATTGAATGCTTGAAAGTGATGAAGGCTTAGATGTTATGAAACAAATTGTTGAGATATATCACAAACATGCTTCTTCCACCTCTAGCACATCTCAACCAACAAACACTATGGCTAGCTAAGGAGGATTTCACATTCCTCCTCCTTCAACTGTAGCATCCATACCCACTTATACCACTGCTCAAGTTACAACAACCATGCAACATGTTAGTGATGTGACTCCTTTCGCTATTCCAACTAGCATTCCTAGTTATTTTTTGGGATCGAACATTCCATCCTCCACCACCTTCACCCCTATTAGTGTTCCCTTCACTTGTCCTAACACTACCTACACTCCATCACCATTATCTTTTCCACCTCATACCAATTACACTGACCCTCTCATAACACAACTCTTCCACATGATTTCTTCCATGCAACAACAAATAGATCCACCATAAACTAAAGCCAAAATGCACCACCCACATACTATGTCCGTAGTAGCCCACTATCTTTGGAAATATTAAGAACATCGATGCCACAAGGAATTGGAATGCCTAGGTTTGAGAAGTACAGAGGTAAAGGAGACCCTACTAATCATGTCAATTCCTATACCGCCTTATGCAGTGATTTTTTCCTTGACGACAAACTGTTAGCTAAACTGTTTCCTAGGACTTTAAAGGATACTGCCTTGGAGTGGTTTTCCTCTCTACCCAATCATTCAATTTTTTCATTTAATGAGATTTTTTATGCCTTTATAAGTCATTTCCAATTCCATATGACTCCCAAAAATAAAATGGCTGATTTAATGAGGTGTAAACAAAATGTGGATGAAAAAGTAATTGATTTCATTTCACGCTATCAATCATTGTATGCTCAAATAGATGTAAAGGTTCTTGATTCACATCTCCAAAAGATGTTTATTTAAAACTTGCAAACTCACATTCAAGATAAATTGACCATGATGAAATTCCCTTCTTTCATGTATTTATGCATAGCTCTTTGTGACTATCACAACTCAGTTACTAGTTGTGATGCAAAATCCACTTCTAGCCGAGCTAAGAACTCTAAACAAAGCAACCAAAACAACTCACAAAACTTTAGAAAACCAAAAAAAGGATTCTTATAGTTCAATCCCCCTCCATAACCAACTAAACCTATTAATACAAAATTGGTAGTAACTAAAGTAGTTGTTCCCTTTACCTATGGGGACCCGAAGAGACAATTTACCCATTTACCTGATACCCTCCGTAACACAATGAATCAACCGATACACCAACAAATAATCACTTTCCCTACAGTAAAACCACTTGATCCTACCAAGCCTTTACCCCCAAAATTTAAACCAAATGCTTATTGTCATTTTCATCTCCAAAATGGACATGACACAGAACAATGCAAGTGTCCCAAACACCTAGTGGAAGACCTCATTGATTATGGTCGTCTATCCATTTCAAATATTGATGTTAAAGGCAACCCGTCTATTGCCCCACCCAACCAAAATTTGCAAATTTTCACCAACCCAATGCCTAAACACAATGTTTCATTTGTCAAAGCTTTTGAACCCTCAAACAATGATGTGATGAATGTTGATACAAATGATGAACAACATGATATTACTCCAAATGTTACACATGTTAATCCTATTGATGAAATGGTAAAAATGATAGTTGTTATCCCTCATAAGGGCCAAACTAAAAAATATATTGATATTAATTTTTCTTCTCAGGATATACTTAAAATCCTTCCTGATGGTCCTCTTTACATAGCTGGTCACATCTATGATAATCCCACCAATGGGCTATTAATAGATCCTACCTATGGCACATGATCACAAAAGAATTTTTGGTATTACATGATCTTATCAAGATGATTATGATAAACCAACAACATGGATTAAAACACACCATGGTTTTGATTTCCCTATGATTGGATCGATCATACTCCCATTAAAAATAGGACCTAAAACATTCGATGTAACATTCTCTATCATTCCATACTCGGATCAATTTTTTCTACAACTAGATCATCCTTGGCTTCACTCGATGAAAGTTTCCCCTTCAGTCATTCATAAATGTTTGAAGTTTCCACTTGACAATGAGATATTTACTATACACCATAGTGGCTTTAATCCATTTCCTTCTAAAGGTAATTTTTCCTTGGAAGCCTTCTGGCCTAAACCTATGGCACCCATCACCCCTCGCAGAGACTTATTTTTCATTGCCTATCAAAAGTTCAAAGCCAAATGAATAGTCAAATTGTCTCTTTACCACATGTCCTTGTCAACTTCCGACACTCCTATCTTAGATGAAACAATGATTCAACCTGACTCTGAACCTGAACAAACATTACAACCTTCTGAGCAACCAACAATAAACACCCTACCTTCATTGTCTAAATGCCCAAGAGATAATGAAACCAACCTTGTCATGCCTCCCAACATTAAACAAGTTTATAAAGAAAAAGGGAAAGTGATTGACCCACCTCCTTCAGTTCCTTTCATTCCTCCCCCTTGGGAAGAAAAGAAGCCTATCATGGATCAACCCACTCTTACTCCTAAACAACTTTAAAATAGAATTAAAAGAAACCAAGTTGCTAGAGTGCATAGGCGTCATTCTCGTCTCCTTGCTCATTAGTTACAAGTAGAAGAAAAGAAAGAAAATAGAAATCCACATTTGAAAAAATAAATAATCAACCACCCTCCTTCTCCTGACCCACCAAAAAATAGTACAACATAACCAACACCACAAAACGATCTGATACAACAACTCCTAATACACCCTTCATTAGAAATTACCATTCGTCCTCCTGTTGTGATCAACTTAGATGATGATGAGGAAACAACAAAAATTGACGACAAGAAACATGATGAATTAAATACATTATTTTCCTCATCTATGAGCTTCATTGAGATATCTTCTATCCAGAGTGATGAACTTGGTATGGGTATGTTCAGGTTAATGGTGGGCCAAAAAGTGGCAATGAGGAAAAAAACACATCTTTCATCGACCGAAAAAATGCAAAAAGAACATGTTGAATTTTTTTAGGCTCGGGTGTCACCATACCAAACACCAAACCTACTTTTACAAATCGGATATCCAATTTGTAAAAAGCATATATTAAAATCTTCTGTCACTTTTTTGAAGTCATTCGGCTGAGAAGAACCCGCGGGCTCACAGTGCATCCATTCTTCGCATAACGGATATCCGATATAGGCTAAATTCGATTTGGAAAGGTAAGGTTTTTTATTTTCATTTGATTTGATTCAATTTTGATTTAGATTTGAATAATTTCATATGGTTTTTTGTTGATTTTTTTTAAAAATAGGGTTTTTGATTGAGTTTTTGTGAAAAAATTGAGTTTAGAATAGATTTTGATAAAAAAATGAATTTTTTTTGTGGATTTTTTTTCACAATAGGGTTTTTGATTGAATTTTTATGAAAAAATTGAATTGAGAATGGATTTTGATAAAAAAGAATGTTTTTTGTGGATTTTTTTTCAAAATAGGGTTTTTGATTGAATTTTTATGAAACAATTGAGTTCAAAATAGATTTTGATAAAAAAATGAATGTTTTTAATGGATTTTGATTTAAAAATAGTGTTTCATTTATATTGTCTAATTTTAGATTAATTATTTTTTAACTTTAATTAGGCATTATGGCTGCTGAGAATGAAAATGCACAAATTCCACTAGTTGAAAATGAAAATCCACCAGCTGAGAATCAAAATGCAGAAATGCCAAATGCTCCACCACCTCCGTAGCCATCAATTGAATAGTTAATTCATGAAAAATTGGAGCAATTGAGGGGCATTTGTGATGTTTATAGGAAAATCCCTCGATTATCCTGTATGTCAACCACATTGACAAGAATAATTACAAATGTAGAAACCCTCTCCACCCAACATAATGCATTTCATTCGTGGCGAGAAACCATGAGGCAATATTATGCATGTGGAATGTCTTATGATGATGTGAAAGATCTCCAAATAACAAAAGCCCAAATAGCCTCTTTATTTATTAACCCCAGCATTGGTTTGCCAGTTAATGTTAACAAGCCAAAAATTTCTATAAAATGGTGCACGCATAGGGGCATAGTATATAAATTTTGGGATCGTTGGTGTATGGTTTTTGATAAACCACCCAACAATAATCTTGATGTACCTTTTTACTTTATTAAAAAAATATATGTTGAGTTTTTGTTAGGGCATCATGTCAATTACTTTGACATTAAACCCTTCCAGGGCGTTGGTAGAGGTATGCCTCAGGATAGGCCAGGGGCAGCTAGAGTAGTTAGGTGCCCACATGTTCCCCATCCTCCCCTTCCTTTGCCACCTCCAGTACAACATCCAGATATTATGAAGGATGCAGCCACACAAACTATCCAGGCCATTCACTCTTTGAGTGGTCTTTTGTTTTCCCATGCTTCTTCAGTAGCTCATCCACAGTTTGATGATCTTGGTGATGGATCCAGTGCTGATGCATCATCCTCCTTAGGTCCACATATTTGTGTGCCACATATTTGCAATACGTGCCAACAAATATGTTTGGGTCCTATTGTATAGCCCACTGAGCATCCTTTAGACACTTCTGATTATGACATCCAAGATGTGGAGATTATAGCAGATCACACACAGGGGAGTGGAGCACACCCTACAAAGTCCTCTCCTGCTAGAGAGGTGGATATTGGAGTAGTTACATAGGTAACATTTAAGGTGTAAATTCATAACTTGCATTTTTTTAAAAATGAATATTAATAAGAGATAGTATCAAGTACTAATATTTATTTACATGGTCTATTTAATAGTTAATGTCTGAGGAGGAGCTCACACAGGTGACAGATAGCACCCTTAGGGCCATTTCATTTGGCCTCAACACACACACAGTATGTATTTTCTCACTCACTCATTTACATTTTTTTACTGTATATTTGCTTGTCATTTGAATTGTCAATAATGAAATTATATATTAACTTATATGTTTATCTTACTCTCTGCTTGTAGCAAACACCTAGTGCGAGTGAGGTGCGACGCTCTCCAGACTATGGAGGCATAGTGTTGGATAAGGGAAAGGTAATTGAACTCAAATTTGATTGAATTAAAATTTATAAGATCTTTTATTGATTATGCATACATTGACATAGATTCGTAGTTTCATATGTACTTGTCATTTTTATGTACAGGTGGTTGTGAGCTATACATCATTTTTGATAAGTGCCACAACACCTGAAGGAGTAGGTATTCGAATGCCTGAAGGAGGAGGTGTTGAAACACCTCAAGGAGGAGGTGTTGAGACACCTAAAGGAGATATAGAAAAAGATCAACCTAAAGAGGTATGTGTTTATTTTATTTTGTGCTTGGTAAATATGTTCTTATTACTGAAAATTCTATGCTAACTTGGATCAATTTCATGTTTTTGTTCACATATATAGATTGATGTTACAAAAGTTGGTTTGGTTAGTTCTTTGAGAGGGGTATATTCTAGGACTCCTGACCCTTCAAAGAGATGTATATTTCAAGTAATCAAGATTTCAATTTTAGAGTTCAATTATAATTCAATGTGTATTGATTTTTATGTTAATTATTCAATTTTAAATTATATAGTATAATTAATCTCAATTGTGGTTTGAATTTTTCCTGTGCAGCTACCTTTAGAGCCAACGAGTGCTTCAAAGAGGCTCCATTTTGATGATCAACCAGTAGTTTAGGATGAGATAGGCATTTTGGCATGTAAATTTTGAATAAATACCGAGATGGCATATGCCACATATTGTAAAACTTTGTTTGAGTTTGCGTTGATGCCATTTTTGTATATGGACATACACTTGATTATTGGATAATTTGATATATATAGAAGTTGACAATCAAAATTTAGTTTCCTCCTCATGTGCATGATTAAACTCTTTGAAGCAATGGTTAAATATCAATGTACAATAGCATAGAAAGAATGGTTAAATATTATGTAGTTTATATTCATATTGCTGATTACATTGCATTGCACATCTTTCAAACTCAAAGCAATATTTCACATTGCATAAGTAACAACTAGATACTCATATGATAAACCCTACACCATCTGATTTTCTTCTTTGTCAACTTTCCCATGCCTTAGTAAATTTGGTGGTCCATTTGTAACCATCAATTTTTTTATATAAAATAAATTCACCTTTTTCAAAAAATTAATATGGCTAGACTCCCATATGAATACTAATAATATATCAAATGACCATTCTTCATATACTTACTGGCACTTTGTGTCTTCTTAGATGAGCCAAAAGTTGTTTCCCAACTACCTCTACCTTCATCAATGTTCCATATTTTAATCATTCCATCTCAAGATGCTGTGACCATTTATTGACTAGAAGATTCGATTATTTGTATAAACCGCTTCTCCATAATGGCTAGTATAGAAAATAATTGCATTGGTAGAACAAAACTCCAAAAAATTTCTGATTTCCTTGATTAATTGAATCTTAAGTAGAATCCCCACAATAATTATGTTTTACATAAACCGATAGGAAAACAACATTTCTTGGAAAGTGCATCTCTAATATTTTATGTTCGTTGTAAAATAATTTAAATACATATGAAGAAGCTATATGGAAATATAGCTTCTTAAAGTCTTCTTTAATTTGAAGGTTAGTTTTGATAGTGAGTAATTTATTTCATAGATGGATTTTAGCTTTTTCTTGATTGTTGTGCACTATACTTTCTTCTATAAATAAAATGAGACATGCTAATGCACATTTTCACTCTAATTTCTCTATTTTCTTCCTCAACATATCTCTCTCTTGGGCTTTGATACAACCCTGTTAGGGCCTGTACTAATCACATTTAGCCCAAATCAAAAAGAAAATTTCATGCATTGCTTCTCCCTACACTAGCAGACCCTGGCTGGAGGTTTTATTTGATATTGTCAACAAACATACATCTAGTTGTCTGAATGAATGGGGGAGTTGCAGCCTTCCCAATCAAGAGGTCATGACTTGTCAGAACTAATTAAAGCAATTCAAGACTTATGTCATAGGATGAGAACATTTGACCATAGGCTTAATGATAAATGCAATGATCCTTAACTAAATTATTCATACAAATTTCTTAGATTTGGAATAATTCAATGAAAATCAGCCAAAACATTTAAACACGATATTTAGATCTAAAACTGTAGACACCTAAAAATGGTCTGGAGAATCCAATTAATCGAATACGACTTATTTGATTAATTAATCTTAAATTCTTCTACTTAGTAAATAAATAGAAATATTTATTTATATTAAGTTCATTTATTAATTCTTCTATTTTCCTCTCCTAATTAAATGAACAAAATCAAAAACTTTGTTTTATTTAATTATTATCATTTTCATCATATTATTTCTCTCTTAATTAAATAAACAAAATTAAAAACTTTGTTTTATTTAATTATTATCATTATTTCTTCTATCTTAAAATTAAATACACAATTTGTGTTATTTAAAATTACATTTCTTCTTAATTAAATAAAGATTGCTAAAAATCTTTTATTTAATTATCATTCTCCTTTTAATTTAATAAAGAAAACTCTATAGTTTGATTTATTAAATTATTTATTCCTCCTTTTTTGCTAAATTTAAATAAATTAAAAATATTTAAATTTATGCATAAATTTTGCACTATTCACTCACCAATAAATATTTATTTCTCACCAATCAAATTAATGGCATTGCCATTCACGGGAAAAGCTTCAGGGAAAATTTGCAGGAAGTTCTCTCAACAACCTTCCACCTACCTTCCCTCTTATCTTGCCTGGTGTTTTCATGGGGAGAAACCATTCTCCATGATCAGCTCCTTCTTCTCATCCCATGCCTTTGGATTCTCCAGAGGAAATCACAGCCCCTCATCCCGGTTTCTTGTGCAATTGTGCTGCCGTGAAAGCTATAAATACAGCTCTTGGGCTACACAAAAAGGATCCCAATTTATGCAATCTTACTCTGCAGGTTTCCAAAGCATTCAAGCATCCAAATCATCCAACATTCATCCAACATTCATCCAGCATTCATCTAGCATCCAGCATTTGCAGTCATGGCTGCCATTAGAATAGAATTTGCACATTTAGAACATATTAGAGTAGAATAATTCATTTCTCGTTCTCTAAGTGTCACTTTAATGGTTTTATTAGCTTACAAATCTGAGAGCTAAGTAAATTAGAGAAGTCTTTAGAGTTAGAGAGCAATAGGATAGATTTCTGAAGCTTTCTAGTTTAAATTAGTTTAAATTTATTAAGTTTTAGATGCAATTATCTTATTTAGAAGCGTAGATGCATAGTTTAGCTTGTTTCCCCCATTCTACAGCTTACAATTTGGCGCCCACCGTGGGGCAATACCCCGTATTTTGCTAACTTTTTGAAAATCTTGTCGTACAGGTATCGGCGTGAAAGTTTTCGCGGGATCGAGAGTTTTTGCAGCGCGCCGGGATTCTGTTTTAGCGCGCCGGGTTCCTGTTCCAGCCAGCGTTCCCTGTTCAGTAGCTGGGTTTCCATTCAGCGCGGGTTTCTGTTTGGTTCTGTTGCGCCACTTTTTCTTCTTTAAAAGTATTTCTTTCATCTGGATCCGACGCGTCCGCGGCCAGTTTATTATTTTTTCTATTTGGTTTCTTTTCAATCCTAGGGTAGAAAAAATAAAATTTACCAATCCTAGGATAGAAATGGATTAAAATTTACCAATCATAGGATAGAAATGGAGTAAAATTTACCAATCCTAGGATAGAAACATCACACTTCTTTTTGAGGTTTTAAAATTGAACATCTTGCTTGTCATGGAGCAATATCTCCATTAGAAGTAAATCATTTGTCTTTTGGGTTTAAAAAGAACAACATTTTGCTGTGATTGGGTGATAGGTTTATGCTCTCCCCTTGACTGGGTGCATCAGAATACCAGACTCACCATTTACTTTATGCAATTTTATGCTTTCTTAAAACCTTTAGACAGGCCTGCCGTAGTGGGAAAAAGTACTCACCCTACGGGAACGACCTGAGTGGGGACAGCCAAAAGCCATGGTATTCCAACCCACTTTAAAATTTATGTGAATTTGGGGAAACCCTCTTTCAACGGAAGTGCGCAGGATAACCATCCCCAAAATCTTTGTTTTAAAGATTGGGAGGTCTCTCGAGGGAGTTTATCCATTTGCCACTCCGAACGGAAACCCTATCTAAGAACCTAGAAATAGAAGCACGCCTGTCAGTTTCCAAACATTGTAATACTCGGCGGTGCAGGGGCGGGGAAGAATCTACCCTCAAGCACTCACCATATAATTGCCAAGGACTGTTTGCTCAGGGGATCCGGTATCCACTTCCGTCACTCTGAGTACGCACCTGGAAAAGACAAAAACACGGGCGCCCTCTAGGGGGTGACATGGCTGTGTGAGTCGACGCAATTCCAAGCTGTGGGCCGTTCGAGTATATAACGATGACCTTTTGTCTCTAGGAGTGAGTCTGTTTGAGTTGTCTTATCTTGTTATCAAACCAGTGAAAATCAAGAAGAATCATTGATTCTTAAGAACATACACTACTTGTTTAAGATTCTAGGATTTTAAATACAACCATTCTATTCTTGATTGTTGTGTTTTCTATCATCAAACTCAGATAAGATCATCACAAAATCCTTAAAACACTTGTGGATTTCTCATGATTCGAGATTGGGTATCCACCAAGTTTGTCAAGAGATCTCTTGCCAAACGAATCCGAAAACCAAAGAGAACACTTGCATACAAGCAACTCCTAAGAAAACAAAGATTTATGTATCAAAGTAGGAAAGTTCTACTCCAACATAGAACTTTTATTCATAGGTATCACGATTTCTCTAGAGGTTATACAGACGACTACGCTGTAGCTCCCTTAGATTCACAAGCATATTTCCAAAGAAGAGCTCTTAGACAACACCACAATCATAGCCAGAGAATTCGTCCAGAATACATTCCACAACCAGCCATCCAATATGATACAAGACCAAGTGAGTTTCACAGAATAAGAAGTTTTTTTGTCTTAAAAATCTTAAGGTCATAGTTTTAGCGCGCCCAGTA
Organism: Sequoia sempervirens; assembly: GCA_007258455.2. Lineage (NCBI taxonomy): Eukaryota > Viridiplantae > Streptophyta > Pinopsida > Cupressales > Cupressaceae > Sequoia > Sequoia sempervirens. The sequence continues at coordinate 81,485 of VDFB02284933.1, forward strand.
TCTGTTTTAGTGCACCCAGTCTCTGTTTCAGCGCGCCCGGTATCTGTTTCGGCGCACCCTGTCTCTGTTTTAGCGCTCCTAGTATCTGTTTTAGCGCGCTCGGTCTCTGTTTCAGCACACCCGGTATTTGTTTCAGCGCGCTCAGTCTCTGTTTCAGCGCACCTGGTATCTGTTTTAGCATGCCATAAAACCCAAAAAATAGAGAGTTAATAGGACATTTTGTGAGCTTGCCCATATCGAATACAAGGTTTCCATCAGTTCAAAACATTTTTTTTCACAGTCCAGAACACTTAAGTCACGCAAAAGTAAAAAGCTTTACCCCTACACCTAGATCTTGCAGCATCTTGCATAGTGTCATTTTCACCAAAATTTGAGTTTTTCTGTCAAAGTTTCCCCATCAAGGATTCTATCATCCTTTCATCATGAAACTAGATAAGACGAAATCAGATTTTAAAACAACAATCTTGGCACTTATCCAATCAAATCCAAGATCAAAATCTAGAGTAAACTTTAAACATTTGTATGCCTATTTTCACACGAGCAGCATATCAAAAACAACAAGAACAAGAAAATGAAAGAATAGCAGCCATGGCTGAAGAAAACCCTTGGGGATGATATAGCAACACTGATCCTCTTATTAACTCACATGAGAAAGAAATAACTACAGAGGAAATCGAGAAAGTTCAACAAGACCCTCATTTCCATAAATTTATGGAAAAGATGCTAGAGCAAGACATGGAAAAGTATCTTTTCCTATTAGCTGACAAAGGTGCTAAACTTCCTAAAGACTTTGATGTCAATCAACTCAAGGAAACAACCACACCTAACTCAACTAGTATAGAAAATCCAAATCAAATAGATGCTTTGACAAGACAAATCCAACAATTGCAATTACAATTTCAAAATATCCAACAAGGGCCAACAAAGAGATATCTATTACAAGACATTTGCCCTTATCCATTTGACTCAAGCATTAACATGATACCATTTCCAAGGTATTGTGAGTACCCAACATACAACAAGTATAATGGAAGAACCGATCCATTTGATCATGTACGAGAATTTTGAGCCATGAGCATAGAGTTCGCACACGAGGACTCTTACCTACTACGACTATTTCCAAGGAGCTTAGGGAACACTTGCATGGAGTGGTTTTCTAAATTAGAACCTGGGATTCAATCCTTTGAAGAACTAATCAATAGGTTCATAACACACTTCTAATTCAACATCCAACATGGGGTAACCTTAAAAGAACTTTACAACACCAAACAAGCAAAGGGCGAAAAATTTCTTTCCTTTCTCCAACGATGGAGAAGGCTATTTGCTAAATACCCTAGATCTATTCCTAAGAGGAGAAGATAGAGATGTTCATTGATAACTTAGTAGATGACATGAATACAGATTGGACTTACAATGTCCATCCACATTTGAACAAGTTATCGAAAAGGGCTTAAAATCGAAGAGGCTCTAATCAAAAGAGGAACAATCAAACATTTCACTGAAGGTTCAAACAATAACCATTCCTCTAACAGCAACAACGAAAAGCCAAGATTTTGGCAAAAGAACAAGAATACTGATACCATGATCGATGCACATACACTAAACTAGTATTAACCTTAACACCAACTACTACAAACAAACAAAACAATGGTTTAATGTCAAACAAAGTAGTGATCAAGGAAATAATCATAACAGTGGAGAAATGAAAACCCAATCATTCCAACGATCCTCCAATAAAAGAAAATTCACACCGTTAGGACAATCATTGTAATCAGTCCTCAAAGAACTTTTAAACGAAAAACTCATTCAAGTACAAGAGGCTAGAAATTGGGACCCTCAAGTCAAACCATCATGGTGGAATGACTTACATTACTGTCACTATCATCAAAATAAAGGTCACATGACTGAAAATTGTTGGCAATTAAAACATGCGGTACAAGACCTCATAGATCAAAAGAAAGTATTCGTAGAAGGCCCTCAAACAAAAAAAGATCATACAACATTCAAAAATCCTCTACCCAATTATCAGAAGGGAGAATCTTCTTCCGCAAACACCAAAGGTAAGAACGTTGGCTATATTTATGACGCAACAATCCTTTGTTTTTCTGCTGCCAAAGAGGATGAAGAGTTATGCAATCAAATCAATCAAAACAACGACATTACATCTACCAATTTGGTACAACATATGGACAAATCCGAAAACCAAATCAATGTAGTCACACTCAAAGGGAAACAAGAGTACCAACCGTTAATGCCACAACAAGGGCACAATCCAAAGTTATATTGAAAGGAGCATCAATATCATCCCCATCACGTCCCTCCAATCAATATAATCTCATCGATCAATTGCAGAATATAACACAAATATCAATCTTGGAACTTTTGAAGATTTCCCCATCACACAAAGAGGTTCTTGAACAAGCTCTCGTATCAACTACAGTACCTAACAATCTGGATGTGTGTCAATTCCAAGCTATGGTGGGACATCTATCTGCACCTCATTGCCTTTCATTTTCTGAACATGATGATGTATCACTCACCCACCCGCATAATTTCTGCCCTTCACATTGAAGTCCTTATCCATAAACATCTGTAAAACGTGTCCTAATAGATGGAGGGGCTGGTTTAAATATTTGTACCTTAAAGCTGATTCGTGCACTAGGATACTCGGATGAAGCCATTGATACAAGAAGAAAAATCACAATCAAAGCATATGATGAAGAAGAAAGGTCCTCTAAAGGATTGATCATATTACCCATTCAAGTTGGGCCTATTGTCCAAAAAGTGGTTTTCCAAGTCTTAGATAGGGAACTGACATACAACATACTGTTGGGACGCCCTTGGATCCATGATATGCAAGCAGTACCTTCTACCTATCATCAATGCCTGAAATTTCCCGTCAATGGACAGGAGGTAACAATCACAGCTGACTACAATGACACCCAAGCTTGTCATACATTGAAGACATCTCAGGATACATTCATACCTAACAATAGAGAAGTTGGCACATTAGATAGTGAACAACAGCAGAGCTTCATTTCAAAGTGGCTTCCAAAACAACAAAAATCACAAGAGATAAGGGTGGCACAATCTAACTCTTCAAATGTTGAAGAACAATTGGCTCCACTCTCACATCAATTCACCAAGGAAATACAAATAAGTGACAAAGGAATAAGTGAATATGGTGTTGGACACTCATTTCATCTATCACAAATGTTACCCTCCTTACAAACATATGGACAGCCATCTACAAACACCCACACTTCAGAACAATCTACAACAACATTAGATGGCAGATTTGTAAAAGCTGGGAGCTTAGATGAAGAATCAGAAGATAAGGCCATACTAAACTGGCTTTATAAGGATGAGGAAGCCCCCGCTTCCACAAGTAACATCATAGAGACAAATCAATATGGGAAAGGAAAAACTATTCTTGAGAAGATGGGATATTCAGGACAGGGACCTCTTGGGTTAAGGAAACAAGGCATAATAGAACCAATCCAGCCTCTTACGCTCCAACATAAGGATAAAACTGGACTAGGATATACAGAAAAAGCAAGAGCAGAAATCACCAATAAAATTGTGGAGCGTATTCTTCAAATAAGAGATAATTCTGAAACAGATTCAAATGAGTATGAGTGGGACAACTTATCAGAAGTTTCCTATGAAGATATTCAGGTTGACATTATCAAAAAGTATACCCCCAATCACGAGGAGGGTCAAAGCTCAAGTTTTAATCCTATTGTCTTTGAAACACAAAATTTCAATGACTCAAGTGAAGATGAACGGACATCGATTGAGATAAATGATGTGGAAGAAAATACCTTTGTAGGCCTTGACATAACCACAGACAACCTGGATGACATTTCCGTCCGAGCTTTCACAATCGCCGACCTCAACCCATCTAATGATTTGTTGCCTTTACTACATCCCGAACTTATCGAATGGGAACCCCAACATCCTATCAATCTCCCTGTTTTTGACAATGACTCCTCCATTATTAACTACCTTTGCTATGAGGAATCTGATACTTGTTCTACCAATACTTCTTTTAATGACGCTTTTAGGCAGGAGGATGCCAAGCCTTCCAGTTGCAAAAATATGAAAGAAAAAAATGGATCTAATGGTGAAAACCAATCTATGGCAGTATTTGATCCTAAAATAGTAAAAATAAAGAACGCATCCGATGGCGAAAACCTCATTGAGGCACCAAAGGATGGAAGGTTTGACATCCTCCCACAACATTACCATGAAAGATCATCAGTATTGATAGAACCCACACAGTCTATTAATATTGGCACAGCAGAGAAAGCAAGAATACTACACCTGGCCGCATCCATGACAGATACAGAAAAGCCAGATTTTATCAAATTCTTTGAAGAACGATGCATCAATTTTGCTTGGTCATACTCTGACATGCCAGGCTTGGACACAGATCTCATTATGCATCACTTATTCTTACCAGTTGGCACTAAACCAATAAAACAGAAGCTGAGAAAAATGCATCCACATGTTGCATTATTAGTGAAAAATGATTTGAAGAAATTACTAGATGCTGGATTCATCAGATCTATTGATTATGCAGAATGGATATCCAACATTGTACCTGTTTCAAAGCCAGATAACACCATTAGAATATGTACTGATTTTCAGGATTTAAATAAGGCATGTCCAAAGGATGATTTTCCTTTGCCAAACATAGACATGATTGTAGATCTCACAGCTGGTCATCAAATGCTATCACTCATGGATGGATTTTCAGGATACAATCAAATCAAGATAGCTCCTGATGACCAGGAGAAGGCACAACATTACATCATGGGCACCTTTTGTTGGAATGTCATGCCTTTTGGGTTAAAGAATGCAGGAGCTACATACCAGCGAGCTATGACAACAATCTTCCATGATATGATGCACACCTTCATGGAGGACTATGTGGATGATATCTTAGCCAAGTCCTACACCAGGGAAGGACATCTAGAGATATTGGCCAAAATATTTGACAGGTTGGAAAAATTCAAAGTCAGATTGAATCCTAAGTATTGCCTTTGGAGTAACGTCAACAAAACCCCTAGGATACATAGTTTCTACAAAGGGGTGAAGTAGATCCAGCAAGGGTCCAAGCCATTGTAGGTACACCCTCTAAGAATATCGATTACATTAAGATCTCTACAAAGGTCGACTACGAGTCCATCGGAGATTCATCCTCTCCATTTGGCGATGGTGTCATCCATTCAACCATCTTTTGCATAAAAATGTGCCTTTTAAATGGGATAAACAGTGTGAGAGTACTTTCAATCAAATCAAGCATTATCTGATGGCACCACCAATCTTGGTACCACCCAGTGAAGACAAGCCATTGTTGCTATATATCGCAACAACAGATATTTCTTTAGGAGCCTTGCTAGCACAAGAGGATAAAGAAGGAAAGGAACAGGCTATATACTATATCAGCAGGACACTCAATGGACATGAAGTAAACTACACCTTCATTGAAAAATCATGCTTAGCAGTAATATTTGTAACACAAAAATTACGACATTATATGCTCACTCACACTATCAAGCTCGTTGCAAAAATTGATCCTCTCAAGTATTTACTGAGCAAAGCAGCTTTAACAGGAAGGTTGGCAAAGTGGGTCATGCTCCTCAGTGAGTTTGATATTCAGTACGTTGAAAGGCGAGCTATCAAAGGACAAGCCATCGCCGACCAATTAGCAGAAGCTCCATTATCTGGCAGTCATCCTATGACCATGGAATTTCCCGATGCAGATATCCTCAATATAACAACACAACCATGGCAACTCTACTTCGATGGATCCTACACACAACATGGATCAGGGGCAGGAATTCTATTTGTCACACCTCTTGGGCACACAATCCCGCGATCATACAGGCTTACCTTCCGTTGCACTAACAATGTGGCAGAATATGAGGCTTTGATCCTGGGAATTAAAGTGGCTATTGAATGGAAAATCACAGAACTACAGGTGTATGGAGACTCCTAGTTAATCATCTACCAAGTCAACAATGATTACCAAACTAAGGATGACACACTGATTTTGTACAAGAGGTTGGTGGATGACCTAAGAAAATACTTCATAGAAATCAAATTTGAGCAGATACCAAGATCAGAGAACAAAGCAGCAGATGCCATGGCCACAATAGCATCTCTTCTACAAATGCCTGAAATGCAAGATCATTATCGATTTATTGTAGAACAAGTGTCAAATCCTGCATACGCAAATCCCAAATCTCAAACCATAAGCCTTTTGGATAGTGCCCAATCCTCCATTTATGGAGACATTTATGCTTATCTGAAAGATAATATCTTACCACCAAATCTTTCCCGCAACCAAAAGCGCAACTTCATACGCCAATCCGCCAAACATACCATTATTGCCGATACCCTTTACCGTCGAGGCCTAGATGGTACTCTTTTACGTTGTTTAGAACATGACGAATCCGCTTCCGCTTTACACGAGGTCCATGAAGGAATTTGTGGAACACATTCAAGTGGATTATCTTTAGCCAAGAAACTCCTTCGTTTGGGGTATTACTGGCCACACATGGAACAAGAATCTTATCAGTTTGTCAAAAGATGTTCAAAATGCCAGATCCATGGCAATCTTATACATGCACCAACACAGGAGTTGCATCCATTTGCAACTACATGGCCTTTTTGTCAGTGGGGATTAGACCTAGTAGGGAAAATTCACCCATCTTCATCTAATGGACACAAGTTCATTATCACAGCAACCGAATATTTTACAAAATGGGTGGAGGCAGTTCCTTTAACCACAATCACTGGAAAGAAAATATCATCTTTCATTCTTAATTATCTCATTTGTAGATATGGGATACCCCAGTCAATCATCACAGATAATGGCAGGCCTTTCAAAAATCAAGACGTCCAAGAACTGTGTGAAAAGTTCCACATTCAACATCGCTTTTCAACCCCGTATTACCCTCAAGGTAATGGGCAGGCAGAAGCTTCGAACAAAACAATCCTCAAGATTCTCAAGAAGACTATAAATGAAGTGGGACGTGATTGGCACGTTCAGCTAAATCTTGCTCTTTGGGCTTACAGGACTAGTATCATAACACCAACAGGAGCTACACCATATGCTCTTGTCTATGGATCAGAAGCAATACTACCTATTGAGGTAGAAATTCCATCCCTTCGAGTCTCACTAAAGGGACTCATTTCAGATGAAGATTATAGGGTCTCTAGACTTCAGGAATTAGAGCTACTCGATGAACGTCGACAACAAGCTGTCAATCATTTGACAGCCTATCAACAAAGGATGTCTAGGAACTATAATCATAGGGTTAAGCCTAGAGTCTTCCAGATCGGAGACTTGATCTCTGAAAACCCTAGAAATCAAGCGAATGAAAAAGAAGGGAAAGTTTGAACCCTACTTGGACCTTATGTCATCCTCAGTCTATGGATCAGGAGCATACCGACTGCCTACACCAGAAGGAGACATGTTGGAGGAGCCCATGAACAGCATTCATCTCAGGCAATTCTACACTTGAGGATATCTAGTGCACGGTCAATAAAGTTGTCTTGATGAAAACCTGGCAAACAGGCGTCATGATGACATATAAAAAAAAAAGAAAAAAAAAGAAGAGGACACAATAAAAACAAGTGATGAAAACCTGGACAACAGGCGTTACTTGTGATTTTCACCAAACTCCTCTATCTATTGGGTACAGTGTTGTTACGATTGTTTCCTTTCATATCATTTCCATCTATCATTTGGGATTATCACTATCCATATCATAGCAAGGATACCAGGTTTTACCCTAACTTGGGGGCAACATCCTAATGTTATCTGGTACAAGTAGACTTTCAGCTTGCATGGAAGGGCAGTCAAACACGACAACCTCAAGTGGCAACCCATCAAAATCCAAAAACATCAAAAAATTCAAAATCCAAAAACATCAGAAAATCCATCAAAATCCAAAAACATCACAAAATCCATCAAAATCCAAAAACATCACAAAATCCAAAATCCAAAAACATCAGAAAATCAAAATAGAGTCTACATCAGTCAAAAGTGGAGTCTGTGTCAGTCGAACTACGTGGTCTCTGCATATATAACGTAGGCAAGACTAATCTTTGATCAGTCCCCGAGACCCCTAGGATAGGTCTTTAGATCACATCATTTGGTCAAACGTTTGGAAAAATCATGCACACATCAGCACACACATCTCAACACTGATGATCCAATCTGAATAATGATTTGAAAATACATTAAGTAGAATTTGAATTGTTGTGCTTTTTATCATTTGATTATCATTTCTTTGGAGCAACTCAATGATGTATTGAACTAGAGAAGTAAGGAAGAAGAATGATACCTTTTCTTTGTTTACTGTTTGTGAATTAATCATTATTGTTTTGTGAATTGTCGCGGGAAATGCTCTACCAAGTATCATGGATGACATTCAAATTCACTTAAGAAAATGATTAATTCTTGTTTGTTTACGCAAGAAATGCTCAGGTCATCATTGGTCTATCTTATACCATGATGCTTGTGTTCGCTTGCAATATCAAAAATCATGAAAGAAATACTCAGGTCATCATTGGTCTATCTCATATCATTGATGCTTGTATTCGCTTTCAACATTTTTAAAAGCTCAGTGATGATACAAAGCAGAATAAAATGATTATTGAAGTGACACTTAGATTTGCATTAATAAAATAGGCATTTGCATGGTTAACATAGATTGCATTCATAATAATACATCTGCAGAGTACTGGCGACACAAGTTCCAATGATTCAATCGCAAATGATGTTATCTTTCCTTACTAAAGACTGAGTATACTTGACACATGCACATAGGATCATATCTTCATCTCATCATAAATTCACAATAAAATTGCATTTCATGACATCATATACATGTTATGTTACACCATTCATTTATCCATACATCATTTACACTTACATCATCACATATTCATCATACATTTCATTTACATACATTCATTTACATTTACATTTCATCAGTCATTCCATTTCATTTGCATTCCATCTCATTTTTCATACATCATTACATTTCATTTTCATTTACATACATCATTACATTTCATTTATCCATACATCATTTACAGTTACATCATCACATATTCATCATACATTTCATTTACATACATTCATTTACATTTACATTTCATCAGTCATTCCATTTCATTTGCATTCCATCTCATTTTTCATACATCATTACATTTCATTTACATTTACATCTCATCATTCATAAAAAAATCATCTACTCATTTATCATTACAATTAAATCACATTTCATCGCATATCATTCTATTCACATCTCATTATTCATCATCCATTTATCACATATCACATTTGTATTTATTACATTTTCCATACATCATCCATCACATTTTATCTATCATACATTACATCTCATTAAGAAAAGAAATACATCATCAATATCATTTCGCATCCATCACGTCAATACATCATAAAATCCATACATCCATCACATCAATACATCATAAAATCAATGCATCCATCACATAAATCATGTAAAATCGTATCATAAATCAAACGAACTGCTACACATATATATCTCATCAAGTGTCAAGTATACAATGAAGTCTGAAAATAATGAAAATAACATCGTGTCAAAAATGGCTGTATCAATCTCTCAATGGGTACACATATAATCTCAAGTAGTACTCCCACCAAAAGGTGCAGGTCTCGCACCAGTATCAGCACCACCACCAGACGTCCCAGGATCTTTCGGATCTCTCGGCAGAGGCTGTGTCACACCTCTGCTCACTGTCCTCGACCGAGTCCTCTCTGAGCGCGACTGTGCATAGCTGACTCTCTGCTCTGGGGGGCATAGCTCATGGTAGCGGCTCCGGTAGAACTCAATCTCAGCACCGGCTCGCATGGCCTCATGCATATAATCTGCTACAGAGGTCCCATCTGCCACTCTCTGTAACCTCTCTGCAGTCGCCTGTGTTGTCTCAGCTGTCCGTCTAATAGTATCCCGCTCTGCAGTCAAGGCCGTGATCTGTGCCTGGGCGGTGGACAACTGTGCTCGTAATCCTGTCACCTGAGCCTGTGCAGTCGCTGCTACCTGTAATGCCCCATCTCTCTCACTAATCAGTGATGTAATCTGGGTCTGAGCAGTGGCTAGCTGTGCCTGCGTCTGAGCCTGAGTCTGAGCTAATAACCCCTGCACCTGTGCTAGCTGACCCTGCAATGTCTGCACCTGCACCTGTAAGCCTGCCACCTCTGAGGGATCTGCCGATGAAGACATAATAGCCTGCCTCTTACGAGGCGCACTGGAGGATGGCTCTGATGAAACTGCTACGCTCGGACCCCTCCCATCTCCGCCATCATCGTCACTGCTATCATCACTGCTATCAGAGCTCTCATCACTATCGGTCTCCGAGCTGCTCTCCACATCCACATCAACATCCTCCTCTCTACCCCGTCTCTGACCAACCTGAACACCCCCTGCTGGAGCTACTGTTGGTGCTGCTGGTGCTACTGTTGGTGTTGCCACTGGTACAGGTGCTGGCTCATCTGGAATAGTGATCCGTGGAGGAGGATGTAGAGCCAGATACTCTCCATACTCAGGAGTAATAGGCGCCTCGACAATATCCCGCCGAACATCCCATGCTGATGGCTGTAGAGCACGGTAACCCTCAACAAGTGCCCCGTATGGGACCCCAATCACGAACATCAATCCGTCGCCGTCCATAATGTGCTACACCTAATGGCATGCACTGCACAATACCATATTGTCTGTACACACGACGAAACAGGAACCGCTCCAAAACCCTGGGGCTCTTCCCGATCAAATACATAGAATCGGACAAGAACCCCAACTCAATATCATCGTCGTCCCAGGCATCACAGTCTAGGTACGGACGCCAGGTCACTGCCTCTATATCATCAACGATCCGTCTCCAATACTCAAGCTTACCCATCATATGCTAGGTAGGCCTGCCTCTATATCGAAATACATATGGCCTCGTCCCTGGTCTGGCCAACACTGGTACGGGACACGTAACAGCAATATGCTCCCAGGCCCATACCTGGAGAAGGGTAGCCCCTATAGATAAACTACTGCCGCTGAGATATACTACCCAATGCAAATCATGATATAACTGGGCAAGCATGCACATGCCCCATGCATATCTCGTCCTATGGACCACCAGGCCCTCTAGCACACGACCCCATCCAAGCGATAGACCCTTTGACCTCTTATTAGGACAAAGGAATCCACCAATGAAACCCGCCAAAACAGAAGGAAGAGGAGCATATGACTCATATATATCTATCCATGGGATCCACTCTCCTGCAATGTGAGGATCCTGGAAGACTCTCTGCATGGCCTCTACACCACCAACCTCCTCCGAGTCGTGAACCACAATCTCTCCAACAAACGGTATGCGAAGAATACGCCATACATCCTCTGGCGTCACTGTCATCTCACCAGTAGGTAAATGAAATGTGTTGTGGTCACTATGCCACCTCTCCGCCAAAGCTGTCAATAGACCCCTATTGAGTCTAATATGGGGCATGTCCAACAATGTAGCCAAACCACAGGCAACAATATGTTGTCTCTCGTCAGGAGACAGTCGCGAAATCATATCAAATGGCCAGGGGAACTGCTCCCGCACCTGGATCACATCCAACTGCTCCTATACTCATGCAAAACAAAACATTTTAATCAGAATATCAAAGATCATCAAATCTTCAAACATTGTGCTTTTACCTATCAACCTATCAAATCATCACGGAACTCTCATCTATCAATTGGGTTCAATCATTCAAAATGCATAATTATTCCTCGCCTATCATGAGGGTAATTATATCAATCAATAGATCTCGCTCATCATGAGATCGTTTCCCATATATTTTAGTCAAGAACAAAACTAAAATAGATGGAATCAAAAACAAATCGACGAAAATCAAAACGCACAATGTTACATCAATCTTTACCCAAAGCGCTACAAAATCAACCAAATGCGCTAAAAAGTCTGGCGCGCTACACAAATCCCCGTACGCGCTACAGATCTATCCCTGCGCGCTAATGTTTCTGGCGCGCTACAAAAATTCATAGACGCGCTGCAAAACTTACCACGCGCGCTAAAACTGCTGGCGCGCTGCAAAACTTACTGGATGCGCTACGCTATAGACCGGACGCGCTAAAACTATGACGCGCTACAAAAAATTACGGGCGCGCTACACCGCATTCCCCGCGCGCTAAAACTCTAAAAATGTGCCAAAATGCATCAAAATTAATGGCGCGAATTACGAGAAAGGTTTGAGGTACATACCGGAGGACCATAATCGGCCGGACGCTGGTGACGGCGCACACGCTTAAGTCGGTGGGTGTGGTACGGGATAGGCATCCTAGCTCTGAATACTCTGGAGGGTCTCTATCTCAAGGTTGTCAAAGTCAATGCACAAATGACTTTTGAAAATGACCTTTGGAGCATTTATAGGCTATTTTTGGGGGATTTTAATGGGATTTAATTATTTTTTCCTTCTGAAGAATTAATTCTTCTCAATCACTGAGGCATTTACAATCTTGTCGGGAGATAAATTGTTTCTTCATCAATTCATCATCAAACCATCATAAAAATTTGAAAATCTTGAAAAATCATAAAAAAAATCCAAAATTCATCAATTTATCTCCCGAGGGGGCATATATCACTATCATTTCAAAATTTATCATCTGGGGCAAGTCTGGGGCATGCTTTAAAAACCTTTCGTCAATACTGGTAGCTGAAGTAAAATCATTCTTTGAAGCACTGCATAAACACACATCACTTCAAAGAGGGCAAAATGTGAACCTAAAATAGTGCGGAGAATCTAATTATTGAATAGAGCTTATTTAATTAATCTTAAATTCTTCTGTAGTAAATAAATAGAAATATTTATTTATATTAAGTTCATTTATTATTCTTCTATTTTCTCTCCTAATTAAATAAACAAAATCAAAAACTTTGTTTTATTTAATTATTATCATTTTCATCATATTATTTTTCTCTTAATTAAATAAACAAAATTAAAAACTTTGTTTTATTTAATTATTATCATTATTACTTCTATCTTAAAATTAAATACACAATTTAAATAATTTGTGTTATTAAAATCACCTTTCTTCTTAATTAAATAAAGATTGCTAAAAATCTTTTATTTAATTATCATTCTCCTTTTAATTTAATAAAACAAACACTATAGTTTGATTTATTAAATTATTTATTCCTCCTTTTTAACTGAAATTTAAAATGAAATTAAAAATATTTAAATTTATGCATAGAATACACACTATTCACTTGCTCATAATAAATATTTATTTCTCACAGTCAAGGTAAGCCAAGCGCGCCGTTTATGAGAAAAAGCCGGGGAAAATTTATGGGGAGTTTCTCCCAACAACCTTCCACCCACCTTCCCTCTTATCTTGCTGGTGTTTCATGAGAACCATTCTCATGATCGCTCCTTCTTAACTTCTCATCCCATGCCTTTGGATTCTCCAGAGGAAATCACAGCCCCTCATCCCGGTTTCCTGTGCAATTGTGCTGCCGTGAAAGCTATAAATACAGCTCTTGGGCTACACAAAAAGGATCCCAATTTATGCAATCTTACTCTGCAGGTTTCCAAAGCATTCAAGCATCCAAATCATCCAACATTCATCCAACATTCATCCAGCATTCATCTAGCATCCAGCATTTGCAGTCATGGCTGCCATTAGAATAGAATTTGCACATTTAGAACATATTAGAGTAGAATAATTCATTTCTCGTTCTCTAAGTGTCACTTTAATGGTTTTATTAGCTTACAAATATGAGAGCTAAGTAAATTAGAGAAGTCTTTAGAGTTAGAGAGCAATAGGATAGATTTCTGAAGCTTTCTAGTTTAAATTAGTTTAAATTTATTAAGTTTTAGATGCAATTATCTTATTTAGAAGCGTAGATGCATAGTTTAGCTTGTTTCCCCCATTCCATTTACAAATGTTATTAAGATTAAATGGAATGATATAAATGCAAAAAATCTATGAAATTGATCAAATATGAATACAAAACCTAAGAAATAAGTAATGTTTGAAAACACATTGTGTAATGCAAAAACACCTAGAAATGAATGCAAAACTGAACAGATATGAACCAAACTAAAATTATGCACCTAGAATGTGGATGAAGACTATAAATGAAATTTGAAATGTTGTTTAAGCTGATTTTTAGGCCTGGTAGGACTCATTCACTATTCTAGGAAAATTAGTCCTAGTTCTGCCAAACTGTGTCAGAACTCGTTTCTGACAAAAGGGTATCTAAAAATGTAGAAAAATTAAAATTGACCTTGGAGTGGGACTCATTCACCACTAATGGAAAATGAGCCCTCTTTTGAAGTTCTAAAATTTTAAAAATGGAATCTAGAGCTTCCAATCTATACTTTGACTTCCTAGAGGTGTCTACTTCTGAAACTCTAATATATGGGTTTGAAAATGAATTTTTGTTGATATTTTGACTTGTTGAATGAAGGGAAGAATTTAGCAACCTTGAAACTTGATCTTAAATGATTTCCAAGCTTCCAAGAGTCCCAAATCTATAAACACACAAGGTAAGAGAGAAATTTTGAATGTTAGGGTATAGGGTTTGCCTTGGTCAAACCAAGGCAAACCCCTTTTAGGAAATTAAACCAAAATGATGAAAGAATGGAATGAAACATGAAATAATGGAGTTGATTACCTTTCCATAATGTTTTGATCTTGAATTTTTGCAAGAATGGAGGAAGATTCAACCCTTTAATGTCTTACGAAGCTAACTTGATGATTTGGAATGTGAAAGCCCTAGCTTTCTTGACTTGAGATGGAAGAATGATGGATGGATAATGAAGAATGAATGTGTGAGAGATGGAGGGATGTAAAATGAGGAGAAATATTCTTATTTATACACTCTTCTGACTTAGTAACATATTGATACCGCATCACAGGCCAACATCAAGTAACTTTGAATAAAAACCCAAAAATAAATTTGAAATATTTTGAATTTGGAGCCAATGGGGACTCATTATCCACCCATGGTGAATGGGTCCCACCTCAAGATTTAAAATGGGTGTGAATAATTTTCTTATATTTACTGTTATTTTTTGGGCTTACAATCAAAAATATACTTAATTAAGCCTTATAAGGGCATAAAGAGATCAAATAAAGCATAAGAAAGGCATAAATAGTGAAGTTGTGCCTAGAGAAGCAAGAAATGTTGTTACAAGAATTTACAACACTTCAAAATATGACTTGATTAGTGATGAAAAGGGAATATTTAGATGAATTATAATGAGAAGAGTCTAGAAAAGTGTAGAAATATGTTACAACAGTTCACAACACCTTCACAAGACATCAATAAATGCACATTATTCAGTTTGAAAGGGTCCAAGACCTAGTGTGGATGCATAAAATGCCTCACAACACTTGAATCAAGGCTTCATTAAGTCCCATTTATCACGAATTATTCCCATGTTAAGTGAGAGACCCATTTTTCTACAACACAATTCTATTACCCATAAAAAGTCTTTATGTTTGATCAGACCTTAATGAAAACTACATATGGAAAGATTTCAAGGTCTGCACTATGCTTGAAGTTAGCCTTTTTTGTTTGTTCTCTTTTCAACAATGAAGGGTTGTGGCATTTTGTGTCTATTTATATCACTCATAGGAATGATTTGGGTTTGGAATGTTGTAAAGCTTTGGCACTTCGCCTTTTATGTTTTATGTTTACATTTCCTTTTACCCCTATCTCCAAACCCCCAAAGAAGAGCCAACTTTCTATAAAAATTGTAGAGGTATTCAGTGAGACACAATTTGTCCCCCACTCATTGAATTTCCCATAAGACTATTAGAGAGGCACAATCTTTGATGACCAATAGTTCTTTTTCTATCACACCCGGTGGGACAAGAAGTTTTCCAAACGTCTGATTAGAAGTCAGAAATATTTCTTGAAATAGGCTAAGGAATGAAACTGGAAGTTTCATGCCTAGAGTCCAAAAAAGAGCATCTTCAAGAGGCCACTTCTAGTACTCTTAGTTACCTTACTTGACCCCTAGGAGGAGAAGACTTACAAGTTCAGTATCATGTATAAGGAGCAATAGAGTAAGAAGTGAAAACAGTATCTAGGCTTTATCTCCTCCACTTGGAGGCCTAAATTTTCAAATTAAAATACCTATATATTTGATTCATAATTTTTTTTTCTCCATGGCTCACGTCCCTCCCTACTCCTAGAAATTTCATAACATGGGATAGTGGTAGTCCGCCACAACCACCCACACCCCTGAACATATCGCCAACCATACCTTCTAATGCCCTCAATGGTGTCCCTAAATTCTCTAGAGAACACTTCAAAACCCCTTTCAAATACCTTCAAGATATAGTAGAGGTATGTAGGGTACATAATATAGCAGAGGAAAATATCGATCTAAGACTGTTAGCCACCTCTTTCAAAGGGAAATCCCAAGGTAGGTATTGATCTTTGGCTTCAACTTCCATCATCTCCTAGGACCAGCTTGGGGAGCACCTATTCAAACCCTTCTAAAAAAGAGGAGACCGCTCATCATTGGTACAACAACTGATTACCATCAAGAGAGCTCCACATGAGGCCATGAGTGACTTCAACAACAGATTCCATAAGACTTGGAAAAGGATCCCTATGACTACTCGACCTAAAACCACCATGGATTTCATGTTCTAACTAAAGTCTCTTAACTCAAACATTGCACTTATGATAACTTCCATGCGAGGAGATATCTTTCCCAACACATATGAGGTGGCGGTATGCATGGAAAATAGTCTGATCGATGCTAGGAAGCTCCCACCATGACCCCCTATGCCTATGTTTGCAGAACTCTTTGATGCACTTCAAGAGGAAGCTTCTCCAAACAATTTCACTTCACAATAGACTTTAGGCATGCCACAAACCATGTATGAATATCTTGCCACACAAAGCAACACATTAGGCTTTGACTCAGTCACAATAGATATTAACAATGTCAAGAGTCTCATGCAAACTTTTGTGAATGAGTTGGTTATCATCAAACAAAAATAGGTGATGCCTCCAAAGCCAAGCACTTATACCTATGGTAGAAGTAGGCTATCCTATAAACATACAACATCTACAAAATAGATAGTTCCAGTCATCATTCTGCTTCAGTCAGTAAAAGATAGTTCAAGTAGAGAAATGATCCTAGGCCAGAACAATTTGGTAGAAGAGGAGAACATATGATGCTTCCCATACAACAATAGCCATATGTCCCAAAATTTCTCGAGGGGAAATATGCAACAAAAGATAGTGGAACAAAGAGGCAAAGGTGTGCTCCCAAGTGTGGAAGAATATATGTTTTCCTAAATGCAGAATGATCATTTTAGAGCTTGAATGCAAGGGATGTCTCTAGAATAGGAGCTAGACATTGTACTTGATCAAGCACTATTCTCATGGACAGAGGAAGAAACGTGGTATTCGCAAATAAAGCTCCTATGACTAGTGTGCCATAGGTATAATCATATTACAATATGAGGACTAAAAGAAGGCTCATGAGAGAATATGTGCAATAACCTCCACAATGACATTAGCCGCATCAATCGCTGATGCAAGAGAAGCATTATTCACCACCTATCATCTGGATTGTCCCATAGCCATATAATCTTCCATGGACTAAGAAAAGAATGAATGAAACACCAAGGTCAGTTATGTTGGAATGTTTTCTTTTGAAGAAAAGAGAAATACCTCCTTTTAAGCCCAAGGCCCAAATGGTCAGAACGCTCAACATGGTGGAGCAATTGAAGAAGGCGCCTAACAATGTATCATGTGGGACACCATATCTATCCTTGAAAAGAATACTTTGCTTTGGGAAGCTTTGAAGAAAGAATAGAAAATGAATCAGACATGAGCAACTCCAACATGTGACCAAGGAAAAGATAGAGTACCCACATCAGAGCCTCAAGTATCAAAAGTTGCAACATATGAAAATGATGTGGACAATGTAAAGGAGAAATAGGTAAGCAGTCCAAAGCCCACACCTTTCTTTTTAACACTTAATGTAGGAGATAAGATTTTGCATAATAATGATCGATTTGGGAGCCAGTACAACTATCATGCCAAAAAAAGTGGCAGATGCTTTGAAGCTTAAGCATGAACCTCTTGAAAAATAAATTATGCAACTGGATTAGAAGAAGGTTCCAACCCTGGGTCAGATAAAAGACTTATCTCTCACTCTTTTCTTCTATCCAATCCAAATGGTCATGCAAGAAGTAGTAGTGATAGACATTCCACCAGTCTTCGAGATGTGTCTATCAAGAGAATTCACCATTAAGCTTAAAAAATACCTAGCACTTGACTGGACTCATTTGATATTGAGAACCAAGCATGGGGAAAAGATGAAGATTATTTTTGAATCTTTACATCCCAAACACATTACGGATAATGTCGTTTTATGCTTTGAAGCTGCACATACTTGCATCTCTGAAGAGGAGAGATATTGCATAGAAATGCTAGAAGACAAAGAGGAAAAAAGCAATCAGACTACTGAGGAAGAAGTGCTACTCATCCAATTCACTGATTCTAACCCATTCAGAAATTTCAATGTGACAGTGCTAGGAACCTATGTAATTTTTTATGGTGATCGAAATTTTCTGAAACTAATGAAGGATCAGGTTAAATCTGATGATCCATTTGATAATCATCTATGGAACCTATATTTTGATGATGCCAAGTGTAAGCCTAGCTCTAGAGTGGGTGTCCAATTATTATCCCCAATGAGATATGAAACATCTCAGAGCTTACCATTTTCTGTTCTCATGCTCGAATAATGATGTTGAATATAAGGTGTTGGTCCATAGTCTAATCCTAGCTAAAAGAATGGGCATAAAGAGTGTGAGTTTTTAGAGATTTAGAGCTAGTTGTGAGCCAAGTCCATAGTCAAGCAACTGCTAAGAACACTCAAATGAAGTCATATAGACATCAGATTTGGGACCTGATGAAGAATTTTGAAGCCTTCAATATACAAGTCATTCCCTGATGTCAAGACAATGTCGCTAATTGGATGGCATCTGTTGGGTCACAATTTGAACTAGTTTCTGACTCAACCAAGAAAAATGTAGTGCAAGTCATCATTCATCCCTCAATTCCTAGCAACAACAAAAATTGGCAAGTTTTTGATGATAACGATAAGATTTCTACCTTTGTACAAAAAGAAGGAATGATCCCCAACTGTTCAACCCCATGAGAAGAATTTTTTGAAGGATAGGTTATCCAATTAAAAGGGAACAAGATTCTTAGAGGAGTGATTTCCATTGCAAAACCTTTATGACTATGAAGATGCTAGAAACGGTAAACAAAGGTTTAACACTATAGATGAAAGAGATTATTAAGAGCTTGATATTGGGAGCAGTAGAAGGTTGAAAGTTATTAAGAGCTTGATATTGGGAGCAGTAGAAGGTTGAAAGTCAAAAAAGAGGTTTTGCAAGAGGATAAATAAAGATTAAGGGATCTATGCTATAAGTACGATGGAGTTATGGCCTGGACCTATGATGATCTAAGAGTATATGACCCAGGTATAATTCAACATACCATTGACCTAGAGGAAGGGTCCAAGCCCATCCAATAGAAGCAAAGGCCATTCAACCCAAAAGTTGAAGCCTTAATGGAACAAGATATCACCAAGATGGTCAAATCAAGAATCATATATCCGATCAAACATTCCACCTGGCTGTCAAACCTGGTGCCCATCTGAAAGAAGAATGGTGACATCAGACTTTGCCTCAACTTCTAGGATTTAAACAAGACCTCATTAAAGGACCATTATCCCTTGCCGTTGATGGAGCAAATCCTACAGCTAGTAGCGGGATCTAAAATGTTCTCATTGCTTGATGTTTTTTCAGGGCATAACCATGTTTATGTAAAAGAAAGTGACCAACACAAGACTACGTTTACCACTAAGTGGGGAACATTCACATATTCAAATATTTCATTCAAACTATCAAATGATAGTGCAACTTTTCAATGAGCAATGGATATTTCTTTTATAGGTTTAATCAACCTGATTATTTTGATATATCTAGATGACCTTACGGTCTTTTCAAAACAAAAGGATGACCACTTCGATCATCTAGAAAAGGTTTTCTAGAAATTCCAACAATTCAGGATTTCTTTAAATCCCAAAAAATGTCTTTGGAGTGCCTTAAGGTAAGCTACTTGGATTTCAAGTGTCTAAAGAAGGGATAACAATAGATCCTAAAAGGGTTAGATGCATAATGGAATTACCCCTGCCTATTAACCTAAAAGGACTCCAGTCGTTTCTATGGATAATCAATTTCATTAGTAGGTTCATATTGGAATTTTCTAGTATTGTAATGCCTATCACACTAATCCTTAAAACAAACCTATTATTCAAGTGGACCCCCAAATGAAAAGAAGCTTTTGAGCAAATAAAGATAGTGATTTTCGTTGCTCCGGTCTTATTCAATCCATATTTTTCCAAATATTTCCTACCTTATGTATATAGTGGTCAAAATATTATAGCTTTGGTGCTTACTCAAAAAAGAGATCAGAATGATGGAGAACATCCCATTGCATTCCATTCAAGGACCTTGAAAGGTTATGGGGTTAGGTATAACTTTGTAGATAAACAATCTTTTACTATAGTTAAAAATTTGAAAAATTTATGACACTTGGTGTTGTCCAACAAGATCACTATCATTGTAGCACACCCTAGTGTGTGCCCAGGAATACATCACAGAAGGTGAGATCACTTAAAAAAAATTGTATCACTAAGATCTTAGAATATGATGTGGATATCAAACCAACCAAGTTGGTTCAAGGAAGAGACCTATGTGAATACATTGTGCAGGAAATGAGTCATACAACTGAAAAGGAGATAGACCAAATCTACTCGAACTAATTTGAGTATGAAGAGTCTTGGGTGGCTAATCAGACATGGTATATACAAAAGGGATATTACCCAGCCAGTATTCCATTCAATAAAAGAAGATACTACCGAATGAAACATGCTAGGTATCTATTAATTGAGAATGTACTATTTAAACCAAGTTATGATGGTGTGTTGTTCCAATGTCTTGATAACCTACAGGTAGAAAGAGTTCTTAACAAATTTCATCATATCCTTGAGGGTGGAAATTTTTCTACCAATAATACCGCTTTAAAGATAATTTGAGCAGGATATTATTGTCCCTCCATGTATTTTGAAGCACATCATTTGGTGCAGAAAGTGTACACAGTGCCAATTTTTTGTTGGCAAAAGGAGGAAGGTTGCTTTACCCTTGAGCCTGATTGTAACTGACGAACCCTTTTCCCAATGGGGTTTGGATTTTATCAGCATGATAAATCATTTTTCTAGTGCTAGACATAAGTGGATCCTCATGTTGATTGATTATTTTACAAGGTGGACGGAGGCCATAGCCCTGAAAAATGCAACAAAAGGAGAAATTTTTTAATTTTTTTGAAGAAATAGTGGCCATATTTTGTCCACACAAAACCATCATATCCGATAATTCTTGAGCTTTTTTTGAGTTAGGGATGTCATATTTTACTATCAGACATGGTATTTTCCTTAAAAATTCATCAAACTACTACGCACAAGGGAATGGGTTAGCAAAATCCACCAACAAAAGCCTAATTAGGTTAATCAAACGCATTGGGTCAGAACGACAAAGAGACTAGCACAAGGATTTATGAGTTGCTCTATGGGAAGACCTAATTAATTCTAATAAAATTATGAAGACCTCCCTTTATCAGTTAGTGTACAAAAAAGAGGTAGTGATACCCATTTCCATAGAAATTCCTACTTTACAACTACTAAAATCCTTGGAGATTGAAGAAAATGGTGGAATGGAAGTACGATTGGAAGAAATCCTCAACTATAGAAGAAGACAGAGAAGAGGACCATGGAGCCATGATCAATCGCCAATACACCAACAAGCAATGGTTTGACAAAAAAAATTCTAACCCAATATTCAATGAAGGGAGCTTAGTGCTAAAGTATGATGAACGCACTCTAAAACCAGGGCAACACACAAAATTTGAAGCACTGTGGAAAGGACCTTTCCAAATCAGTGCATGCAAAGAAAAGAATGCATATGAGCTTGAAGATATGGAAGGAAATTCTTTAGATATATCGGTGAATGGTAATTATTTGAAGATTTTCCATTAAAATGCACAGTTCTTTGAAAATTTTAATAGATATGTACCAAATGTAAAAAAATTGTAAAATTTTTGAGAATAATCAACCAAAGAGGAACACTAAAGAAACAAAAGCTTGTATTATATTATATCTATTAAAAATTTACATATAATGCAAGCCCAGGGCCCTGATTTAAACGTAAGGCTCACTTGAGCAAAGCCAAAAGGAGTTATGGAGCGAAAGGATCAAAGTGTGAGGCAATTACAAAACAGTCAAAAAAGGCCTCCAACTGTAGCACAAGAAGTTGTAAAGGTTCATTATCTAGTTTTATTTCTTCTTCCTTTCTTTTTTCTTCCCCTTCTTCTCCTTGTTTGTTAGGTTGTAAAAGGGGGCTAAAAACACAACGGGCATAAACTCCACAACACAAGCTCAAGGCCTACTCGTTGTGACTCAACACTAGGAAGTTGAAGTGCTTCCTATAGGGAAGTCCCAAAACCCGCTCCACACTGTACTCCTGAAGCAAAAAAGTGGCAGCTAGTTGAGAAAAGTATAGTGTGTCTCAAGGTCCATAGTGCAAAAACTAGAAAGGAAGGGCAACCAGGGTACATCTATGCCAAAGTCTACATGCCTACGGAGGTCCATAACACTCGAAATACCAACACTGGGGATGACCACTTGCACTAGCTCACCAAGCCCTTCCATCAGTGAGGTATCGAACATCTCATGGCATAGTTAAATTATCATAGGCTTGGAAAAATTTAGGTCTAGTAGTGAGGCCATGAACTAGGAAAGCATGTTGCAGTTGCTCCAAAGTTGGTTCTTGTCAGTAATAAAGTCTGCACAAACCACCCACTTGAATGCTACCAAGATGAGAGGGTCACATTTCTTCACCAGGTGCTTGATTCTATTGTTAGTAACCTCCCCCACAAAGATATATTGTGGTCTCATGGGAAGGATCCAAATGGGAATACCTAAGCCAACATACATTCTTATAAAGCAAAAAATTATGGAAGAATGAGAATAAGTGGAAGGCTAGCTAACTTAAAGAGACTATATGTTTGAATGAATATATAGCAAAAGGTGGTGTAACTATATATAGAAAAGGTGAGCTGGAAAACTCAACCAACAGAATGTTTATTTTTGGCCAGACAACAATAGAGAGTTTTAAGACATAAGAGAGTAAGGTAGATAAATCATATGGAAGATAAGATGGAATGATTTGAGAAATAAATTTGGGTGTTGGGTGTAAATTCTCTCATAATTCAGTTGTTGACATGTGTCATTTTCCATCATCAACGTCAACCAACTTAGTGATGAGAAAATACATGGATTAATGCACTAAAAATTATGAAAAAATAATGGTCACGTCTTTTTAGGGGGTACCTTGCATCACTTCAACACATTACATATAGAAAAACTTACCTACTTCAATGCAATGATTTTATTTGTAGAAGAGGTGGTGAGGAGAAAGTCCTAATTCCATCCTCACAACATTCTTGGCATTCTGGAGGGATACAAATCTCATCCTCACATGTATCACCTTAGTGGCATCATCTAGTGGAATAGCAGTAAATAGCATGGCCTTAATTACATGTACAAGTAGAGAATTAATTGCACTCAAAAGTAGGTTTTCCTCTTCAAGCAAAAGAAAAGTGACCATTTTTGCTAAGGAACTCTCTGCAACTTCTTGATACAGTCATGGTGGAACCCTCAACCTCTGGAATACAATCCTCACCTTCAAGTCAGTGACTAGGCTATGCCAATGGTTTTGGACAGAAGTCATTCTCCAACACCCCAATAGTAGAGGAATGACCTTTTGAATTCTGCAAGAAGGTGTTGATTGATAAATGTGTAAATAGAGAGGCAGTGCAAGATATCATCAATAATGTTTTTGATCCCAAGGTGTTAGTTAACCCTGAAAGTCTCAGAGAAGGCACTTTTTAGAGAAAGGAGAAGTATGGGCCGACCAAAGGTTTTCATTTTTGGCTCTCGAATTATGGTTTACCACAGTTCATGTTTCCCATTATCCATCCATGCTCAGAGTTAGTTGATGCATGTGCAAAGAGGTTCTACAAAGAAACATGGGTAATTCAGAATGGTAGGATTAAGGTTATTGTTTCTACTCAAGCCATACAGGGCATGTTGTGCATCCCTATGGGCTGGGATGCAGAACCTTTTTATGAAGAGAAGATGGATCTCTTCGGGGAAGAAAAGGCTAGAAGAATAGATTTTTATGAAGAAACAAAGGAATAGTGAGATAGAGGGCATTTTTTTTTCACTATTTCATATGAAAAATTCAAGAGAGACACACAGTTAGTGTTCTCAATGTTGGCCTAGGTTTTTGGCCTTGACAAGGATGATCAGGTTCTTCCTTTTAAGTTTAAATTATACTTTGTGCGAAAGTGAGAAAAGAACTAGAGGCGCTATGATTTTTCAAAAATAATAGCTAGAAACATGTTGCTACAACTAAAGAATTACAAAATTGATTCCAATTTTAGGTATCCTTCTTTCTTGGATCATTTAGTTTTACATCAAAATCATGAATGGCTGGGGAAACATATACTAGTGTTTATGCTAGATGAGAGGGGCTATCTCCACCAATTTCTGTGTGGACCCATATACTTTCTAGAACTAGGGGATATTATTGGTTTGTAGATTATTTTTTGAGACCAATGCTTCAAGAGTTGTTGCCCTACCCTATTGATGATTTCTCTCATAAGGTTTTGTAATGGATGAAAATCTTTCCAAAATTAGTGGATTATTTTATGGGTGTGGACTTCACATTTATTGGATTCCATGGCTTTCCTGATGAGTCTTTCTGACTTCCCATATTTTTTATAGACAAAGTCTTCACATTAGAGGCATGTCGCTAGGTGACCGTTGTTGACAAGATTTATGGAATTGGGAGAAACAAAAATGAATTTATATCCGCTTCCCCTCAACATTGCTAACAATCGAGTATCGTTGATGAAGACATTTTGTGAAGATGAGCTCTGAGATCTATTGGAAACCCTAGGTTTGGTCCTTATCTTTGATAAGTGGGATTACAACCCATGAGGAATCTATAGCATAAAACATAAAGAGCAAGAATACTTGAAGAGGAGGAAGAATCTGAATTGAAAAAGCATAGAGGTGTACATTGATTTGAAACATATTCTTTTCAAACAAACAGAGTGGTTGAGCTTGTACACCCCAAAGGTACCGTATGACTAGAACCTTCTGATAAACAAATATATCAATGCGCAATTGAAGAAAAAGGGTAGGTCAAAAAGGAAGAAGGTAGACTTCTGGAGGTTTTGACAGGAGTTGTGATGCCTCAATGTTCACATCAAACATTTTCAAAAGGATGATGAGTTTGAAGAAATTTATGATAAAGAGGTCGACACTGATAACAGTAATCCATAGACTAGCCTTGAAATTGATGAAGAAGAAGTTCCACATCAAGATTCTCAACCTTGAGAATCAGACAGTCAAAGGGATTCAAAGTGAAAGGATTCATGAGCTCCATCTTCCTCTAGTGCCCAAAGTAAAGGTAAAAGAGCTCAATGTTCTCTGAGAGTGTCACTTGTTGTAATTGTCGAGGGCCAAGTTTTAGAGGACTCAGTAGCCATGAGGTTGGAATATGTTATTTCTATTCATTAAAAGAGGAGGCAAGTCCAAGATCTATATGTATCTGACATGTCGACTTGAGGAGAGGAGGAAGTGGATTTCACCCTACAAGATGTGCCGACTATTGCGGTTCAGGTAAGTCTCGCTCCCTCTCTTCTTCCTATTTCCACATCTTTGGTTAACCCCTTGCCTTCTCCCATGGAAAGGAATTATTTGTCCTTGGTTCCTACCCTGCTAATCCTAAATTTGGCCCCTCTTATTTTTAATGAAACCCCCAAAATTACCTCGTAGCCCAAGTGAGCGACATCTGCTTTAGTCATTGTTGAATCTTTGATTGCCCTATCTAGGACCCTTCTAGAAAGAGTTGAAACATCTATGCTAATCCCCACTCCATCTGAATGTCGGAAAAAACACCTCACTCACCATGTCTCTCTCTACCTCACCTGTAAATCACACTCAGTCTCTTATCTTGATGCACACCCCTTTCCATGATAACACCCCTTGCGCTTCCCCACCAGATATACATCTGAGGCCTCCTTCATATTTTTGTTTCCTTTTCTATTTCCTTATTGCAAAATGTCATAGGGAATGTTGATGTCCTCAAACCCCCAGCATCATTTCAACACAACTAAGCCAAGCTCAACAAAATTCTAAATAGAGATGGCTGTACAGTTAAACATTGAGTTTCAAGCCAAGAAACAGCTCTGTTAAAATGAGGAAAATTTCCTGATTAGCACTATGATCTCGCCAGCCAAGTTTGGTGATTGATGTAGATAGAGGATTATGACATCTGTAAAAAGGCTTAGATCTAAATGAAGCTCATCCATGCGACAAGGTGGTCTTGGATAAGACCACCCAATAGTTAGTATATACAAACTATGAAAGGTTGGGCAACAAGTTGAAGAAGCATGAGACAAAGTTGGTGAATTTAAGGGAAACAGTGGGAAAATTACAAACTAAAATAAAGTCCAAGGATGTTGAGATGACCTACCTAATGTAGATTCAAGGTAGGCAAGGGGAAACCTCAATATTTCTTGAAGAAGAATAGAGAAAACAAGTTCGACTACATGCCGAAATTGAGAAATTGAAAGTTGACCTCACTGTCGAGCATCAAACTAACGTGGAGTACAAAAGTGCTCACCAGAATCTACAGAAAGAGCTAGACAATGTTTGATCTCAAGCATCTAATAGTATTGGAAAGGAATAGGTAGAGGTAGAAAGATTGAAGCTGGAGAAACAAGATACTATGTCTACTTTGTAGGCCTACGACCAAGAGGTAAGAAGGATAAGATTTGAACTGACAAATGCTCTCAAGGAGAGAGATCGAGTAAGGGGAAACACAAAGAAAAAAGAGATTCAACTCAGTTAGGAGTTGGTTGTTGCTCATAAAGCTGAGTCTCTCCCACTAATAAAAACATTGGTATCTTCACACTATGAGTGGATTACAGCTACAGTTCCTGTTCTTAGACCCATATTGCAATTCTTGAAGGATGTTTAAGAAATAAAAGGGAAGATTGGCTCAATGGATGATCATATTTTGTAGACATATGACTCTCGATTAGTGGAGTCACAAAGTTTCATTTCCAAGCTTTATGTGGCTTTCGATGAGGTTTTGAAAGATGCTAGAATTCTTGATCGAAGAATCACTTCCATCAAAGTAAGTGAGTTTGTAAACTCCCACAAGGTTGCCAAAAAGTGTAAAGACTGCCAGATGGTGTTGGCAAGGAAAATTGAAGAGGTGAAAAAGGATTTCAATGTCTTGATCAATTATGGGTTACCTTCCTTTTTCTCCACTAACGAAGATGTGCAAATAATAGAACTAATTACATAAGCCATCAAACAAAAGGATTGGACTTCTGCGAAACTCCCAAGTTTAAGTGCAACAAATATAGCTGATGAGATCAAGCACAATATTTTTTTCCTTTCTCATCTTTATCATTACCTTGGAGTGGTTACCACAAGGTGGGGAGTCATGTCTTTCAACGAAGTCTTCCAACTTGACCAATCATATAGGCTCATTTGCAGTATGCCCTTACCAACCAAAGTAGAATGGTAGGCGCAACACTCTTCCTTCCTCAAACTCTAGGAATTTCTAAAGAGCTGGGTTTGTACCTCCACAAGTGAAAGCCCATATGAATTGCTAGAACTATGAAACATTTTTCTTTTCCTTAATCTTTCAGTCTTTGGATTCTTTTATTTTTTGGCTTCTTAGATGTCCAAGTTTATGTAAGGCCAGTTGGAAATATGGGAAATGCGCCATGTGGTGGTTGCATGACTTTCTTTTATCATTTTCCTTTTGAAGGTGGGCCCATGACACGTGTCAGCTTGGCAGAATTTTTCTCCAAATTTTTTTTTGGAAAACATAAGATCTCCACCCGCATGATATGTCATCTCTTTGTTGCAAAAGGGTAATGCCTCTTATGAGGTGCTAGCTTATGGGAGTCTATCAAAGCTTGTTGGCCCTTCTTTTCTTGGTTTTTGTGATGGAAATTTTGAGTCAATGCCTTGGGGTGATGTGATTGGTCAATGCACTCATTTTTCCAGATTATTTTTAGGATTTCATCATTTGCACACGTATGGTCTTTTTCAATCTTTCTTTCTTTATATTATTATTTTGAATGAAACACTATGTCTTGCAAGCTAGATTTGGATAGTTTAAGTATCATATTTCTGTGTTGTATGCTTGTATGGTTGAATAGTGGCTTAAGAAAATTGGACTATGTCATTGTACTTCTCTATTTTTTGGAAAGTTTTTATTTTGTTGTGCTATGTTTTATTAGGAGGAAGAGTTCATGTGATTTTTGAGATATTGTTCTATTAGTCATAAGAAGTCTTTATTTTTGATCGAACCTTAATGAACACTACCTGCGGAAAGATTTGAAAGTCTGGACTGTGCTTGAAGCTAGCCGTTGTTGTTCATTCTCTTTCAAACAATGAAGGGTTGTGGTATTCTATGTCTACTTATATCACTCATAGGAATGATTTTGGTTTGAAATGTTGTAAAAGCTTTTGTGCATCACCTTTTATGTTTTATGTTTACATTTCCTTCTCCCCTTGTCTCTAAACCCCCAAAGAAGAGCCGACTTTCTATAAAAATCCTAGAGGTATTCAATGAGATGCAATTTGTCCCTTAGTTGTTGAATTTCCCATAAGACTTTCAGAGAGGCACAAGCTTTGATGATCAAGAAATACATCAACCCATTAGCTTTCACCAAAACAACAATTGGCTCTTTAAATCATCCAGTCCCATCACATGCAACCTTCCCCCAAAGGCTCTTTTCACATGATCATTTAAGGGACAACTGACACTGGTAAATACTTTCTGATAAATTGTATCATACTACAAATAAACATCTCTACTACTTGATCCAATAGCTCATTGCTCACATTGGCCCCCATAGGTGTTGTTGCGTACAACATATGGCATGGGGAATCACAATACATAAAGCACAAGACTTAACATTAGATAGAGCAACAATAAACATAGTCAATAGAGAGAGCCAAGGGTTGAATTTTATAGCTATCTCTCATGTTAAATCAATTGAAAGACTCTGCATTGATCCAACATTCTCATTTGAGAGATACTCCAAACTTAGCAACAACAAATACACTACCTAATGTCACAACGAAGATATGTGTTTGGAACAACTCTAGCCCCTACCAAATTATTTTATCCCCAACTCGTGCTATGTCTTATAAAAAGGGTTTGGAACAATTATTCTCACATTTTCTCCAAACTATATACCATCCTCTTTTCAAGGATTTCTTAAGTTAAATTTTACATAAACATACCAAGTAATAATCCATGCAAAATGGGTATAATTCCAAAGATGCATAGAGATACTAGGAAATAATAAGTAGACGGAAAATCTTGTACAAGCTAGTGGCATGTTTTGATCATCCCATTCTATTAAAGTATATATTCAACTATTCCAAAAAAAAAATCATCAATATTGTGTTGTATTTCACTAATTTGTTTTAAATTATGCACCTATGCTCTGTTTCCCATTTTCTATTCCTATATACTATGTGTTTGGTCTTGCCACATTAAATTTCCCTCATTTATTCAATTCTTTGCATCCTCTTTAGCTTAACACATCATAGATAATTTTGTTCCTATTTACTATCTTTTGTACCCTCAGTAATACATTTTTTGTTAAATTTAGTATGCAAATATTCATCCATAAATATTAATCTACTGACTTCTCATTTCAACATTTTGTTGTATCATACTTTTTGTATATGGAATTTAGAAGAATAGACTCTTTTGTATATTCCACCTATCCATGTTTTTTGAAGTTTTTTTATATTGCATGATGTCAATTCTTTATTAGCATACCTACAATTCTCTTTCAACTGATTTTAACATGTAGTACTCTAAACATACAGTTGCAGCTGTTACAAATTGATACATATGAAAATACAAACAACTTCAAGTGTCAAAGATGTATAGAGATTGCAACCAACAATAAGTAGAGCCTAAAATTTCTATAAACCAATAACATGTTTTGAACATTCTAGTATATTAAACTATATATGCACATTCTCTAGAGACATTCTCAAAAAAAAAGTTGTTCAATTTGACTAATAAGTTTAAAATTTTGTAACCATATTGTGTTTTATATTTTCTCTTCCTATATACCCTGACTTTTGACATTTTTCCTTCATGCTTTGGTTCCAAAAATTCTTATGTCTTCTTGTTAGCTTTTCTATTATATTTATTTGATTCAAATAGTTGCAAATGTTGATCTACAAAATTCTCTTTTCATCATTTCATTGTTTCACTCTTCATGTATATTGCATTTAAAAATATATAGTCTTGTCTACATTTTTTTTTTCTCATATATGATAAAACTCCTTGCTATTTGCGACAAGTTTCTGAAGCATGTTTACAATGATTATAGTTTTTGTTGACAGCGTGGTTTGGCAGTTGTGGAACTAGTTGCCTCATTCAACAAAAACAAAATGGTAGGTTTTCACTCTCGTGAGGGTTGATACATCTTGGCATTATTGTGTGATTCCATGGAATGGATTACATGTAATATTAATTGTTGTAATATGAGGATGTCTATTTTTTTTCTTCCATTGTGAAATGACACATCGTGGACTTGGTTTCATAGCAAACTACTAAAAAAAGTTGTCATCCGCCTCCATTAGATACTAGATTGGAGAGCTTCCCAACTGTTCCGCTCCATAATGTACAACGTTTTGTCTTCTATTATTGTTTTAGGTCATTTTTCAATGCTTTTTTCCATTCCATATGCATCTAACTAGAGACATATTTTAATATATTCAAATAAAATGTTGCTTTGCAGTAATATGATGTTGGGCTCAATGCAAACATAGATGAACAAGGAGATATGAAGCCCATGTTTCAGACAATAGGTACTTGAAAGATGACCATAGTTTTAAGCATAAACAAGGTTTGTTTTATAGATTTACATTTTCCTAAGTTATACATTCAACCCTTTTCTTCCTCCATGGATAGATAGCCTCCATATATTTGTTGCTATATATATATATTCATGCATGGATTCTTACATGCACTTGATGACAATAAATATAGTCTATTGTACACATTAGATTTTTCCATGTTCCTATAGTTTCCTTTTCAACTAATCAAAAAACTTATAATCTAGATGTGTCAAGAAATTCTAACCATGGTTGCTTTGATGGAAGCCTCAGTGGAAATTTCAAACAAATAGCCGATAGGTAAATGCCAATTGTTACATAGATTTCTTGTTTTGTATTAATATTTTTCCTGTAACAAGGTCTTTCTTCATGAAACATAAGATTGACCTATACCTTTTGACTAGTTTCTATTTTTTTTGGCCTGTGTATGCTCCTTAGCATCTGGCTATTGTTCATTGTTATCTATATTCATCCTTGATGCTATATTCATTTTGTATAGCAAAAGCTCTATATAAGAAAGTCTTCATAACAATGGTTTACAGCTTCTATTCTCCATATGTTCAACTTCCATTTAAAATTTGTTTTATATGATCTACCATTTGAGAGATTCTAAAATAGTTGTTACAAAACACTTGAGAATCACAAGTAAATAACAGATGGCCAAAAAATGCACATCACATACAAGTTTAAGGAAGGTAGAAAAGCATACACAAGCCAAAAAAAATTCAAAAAAGGTGAATTGTTCCTATTGATATCCCATTTACGTGTGATTCTAAAGTGTTATTCTAA
This sequence comes from Sequoia sempervirens, assembly GCA_007258455.2. Lineage (NCBI taxonomy): Eukaryota > Viridiplantae > Streptophyta > Pinopsida > Cupressales > Cupressaceae > Sequoia > Sequoia sempervirens. The sequence goes on from VDFB02284933.1 coordinate 113,472, forward strand.
TACATCTTGCGAATGTTACATAGAATACTTGTCTTGTACCAATATGTTTCATGATACTCTTTTCCCCTCATCTCTTTCAAGATCCTTATAACAAACAGTTAATTATTGTGGATATTTTGTTTCGATGGAACATGTTATATGTGATATCAATATGTTCCATGATATTTATTTCCCATCATCTGTCTGAAGTTACCCATGAAAAATTGTTCTTCATGGTACTCTTTTTTCTAGATCCCCATTAAAAACTATTCATTCTCGTAGTTTTCCTCTTCTATGCTGCATATTTTAAAATTCTATTTAATGTGGCTTTTATCCATAATATTTAGCACCAGATAATTTTTGTTCTAATACCTTTTATATAAGTGGAAAGACACTTAATAATCACAAGAAAAGAATAGATGGTTGGAAACCCACATTAAATAGACCTTAAGACCATGGAGAATAGAACATGTGACCTACAATAATGAAAAGTTTGTTATGGGAAACTGGATATTGATACAACACAAGCAATCTATGTAACAGTCGGCTTCTTAATTCAAAATTCAAGCTACATTATTTGGCACTGAATATTATAGACAAAATAGATGAATTGTAAAAGAATTATTATAAAATCACTTAATAATCATAAGTAAATGGAACATGATCGAAAACCCACATTAAACATATTAATACAAGATAAGTAATGTATGTAAGATTTGAGTTGTGAATTGAAAATTTGAGCTACATTCTTTGGTAGTCAACCCAAATTAAATAGAAGTGGTAAGGAAAATGGCCTCCAATAACCTGTGTAAACTAGGTATAATGCCACATACTTAATTAAAAATTGAGGTACATCACTTGCAACTAAATATTATAGGAGAATAGAGAAATTGTAAAAGATCTATTAGAATCACACCTAACACCCACTAAACTATTTTTATCTCCAAATGTTTATTCTTCCATACTAACCCTCTGCATATATATATATATGTGTGTGTGTGTGTGTGTGTGTGGGCAATTACTCCTATGTTAATCTGCAATTGGTCCTATGTGAATGGGTATAACACCAAAGGTGCACAGAGATAACTACAAACAATAAAATAAGGGTGAAAAAATTACTAACCCTGACCATACTTTTTGACAAAAGAAAGAAGATTTAACTATAATTTCTCCATCCATATAGAGGCATAATATCTTTGAAGTCCCCAAAATGGGTATAGCATCAAAGATACAAACATATAACAATGAATAATAAGTAGAGGATGAAAGAGATGAACAATAAATTAATCACTCTAACTATGTGAACCAAGATCCTAGTACCTACAAAACATAACAAACACACTTATTAAAAGATTGAAATGCAAGATGATGTCCAAGTTCCCCATAAAATCCATTTACCAATGTTCAAAATAGGAATGAAAGCAAGAACATAATGAAAAATAAATGAAATATATTGAATGCAATTAAGAATATGCAAACTCTTGATCTTATGGGAGAGTTGGTACCAATTTGATGTGGAAATTGGCCCTTTCCCAACTCCTATGCAAGCTTTGATGATTGGATGAAGATGTGATCCACTTGGTGATTCCTTCAAATGAGTTCCATGGAGAAAACCCGCATTAACCTAACTGTGCCTTGATAAAATGGATGAAAATGCTAAATCTTGAGTATGGATTTGAGTATAATGACTTTGCTCAAATTGTGGATGATAAAATGAGGAAAGGAGCCTCTTATTTATAGAATGATAAGTTGTAGAAATGCCCAAAATGAAGCAATGTGGGACTAAATTTCAACCAAGGGCCAAGTGCCACTTGTCAAGAGATGGATGGATGAAGGATGTGCACATTTTGATGGATGCGCCCATAAATGCATAAATTTGAAATTTGAAAATGGTGAAATGAAAAGGTGGAGGGAGAGTCAAATGGAGTAATTCCTTGTTGGAAGGAAAAAGTCCACTTAGATTTGAATTCAAATTTGATGGAATATTCTCTATTATGCCATGTTGAGAGAAAATAGAGATTTAGTAAATGAATTAAATCCATTTTCATGTGCAAGTGGAAAAAGCTAGAGAAATGAGGATGATTAGGATTAAATTAATCAAGGGTTAATTAATTTAATGAGAGATTAGATGATGTGACCTATTTGATTCAGATTCATGGATTCAAATAAATCAAAAGAAGATGAAAATGATATAGACTTAGTTAAACAAATATTTTGACGGTTTAGTTAAAGGGACGATTATAAGCTTTTAAATTAAAACAAGGTTTAATTTATTTAGTTTAATAGAAGACCTTGAAGATTTAATCAAATAAAGAATTATTTAATTAAATATGGACAAGAAAGTTAGATTAGAGGATTGATTAATTAACAAGGAGAAATACTAATTAGATAAAATGATTTATTTAATTAAGAGATTAGTACTGATGAATTTAATCAAATAAGGGTATTCTAACAGCCCGTTAGACCGAGGATGATTTAGGATGAACAGCAGTAAATTAGGACTGTGTGCAATATCAATTAGTATAATATTTGTCTTCATGTAAATGCACTTGCTGCATTGATTCAAAGAATAAACATTTTGTGATCAAAAGCCAAAAAATTTCTTATTTTTCAAATGCCCCAATGCTGCCCTAGCATGAGGGATTACGTTGGTATATTGCCCCCTCAAGAGATCAGATGAAAATTTGGATTTTTTGGTGATCTCACGATAAATATTCAAGGTCGGTTCAACCCAAAGAGGACTAGAAATCTTGAATGTTTTATGTAGAAAGATTTGATATAGACAATCATTAGCCATGGATAGCCTCATGTATATTTTGATATAACACATAGATTTGGATTAAAATGTTAGTAAAGATAGAAGAATAAGAAGAAATGAGATATATGTAAGGATCTAACAAGACCCGCTGGGAGACTTACTATATCATGATGATGATAATGATGATGATACCATGAGTTGACGAAAGGACACCACTTAAAGCGAGACCAACCACCCATGAGGCCTAGCCTGGGCCTTAATGAGATAGAAACTGATAAAACAATGTCAATATCCATGCCGATTACATCCCATTTGACCACACAAAAAGACCTGTCATTTCGCACTAAAACATCACCAAAAATGTGTCACCTATTTGTTTTGTCAAATATTAGCATCAGTTATTTGTTGTTGTTTGATTTTTTCAAATATTTGATTTTTTTTTTAGTTTTTTGAAATGTTTTGAGATTGTTTTTGGTATTTTCAAGATTTTGCAAATGTTTTGATTTTTGAATTTTCAAATAATTTTTTGGGTTTTATGAGATTTTATGAATGTTTTAGATTTTTGTTTCTTGAATGTTTTTGTGTTTTTGTGTCTCTTCCTTGTCTACGTTTAAGCTTTGAGACAATACAGTTCGAGTGGTGTGTTTTTGATGTTTTTTTGAGTTTTGACCTATTTTGGGGTTTTGTTGTGTTTTGGATGTTTTTCGATTTTCTTGGTTTTTTTATTTTTTTTGGATTTTCTCATGATTTTGACGATTTGGATATGGATGTGTTTAATGATATTAGTGCTTTGTTTGGGATTTTGTTGAAAAACAAGCTAAGGTTGATTGATCTGATCAATGGATTAATGATGATAGCATTGTTCAGGATACAAAACAATGCAAGGATAGTGTTAAGAAACACGGGGATTGGGAAAGATATCCCAAGATGATGATGGATTGATTGGATTTTATTTGATCAAGATTGATGAAGCCTGGTTTGGAACAAATTTTTTTTGAATAATTTGATGTGACGTTGACGTGCAAATTAGATGCGATTGATATTGATTTTTTGGATTGATGTTCGATGAAAGATAAAGCCTGATAAGGAACATCTTCTCATCGAAATATGTCATGGGCTAGTGATTTGGATTTTTTGTATTATAAATTCTTTAACCAATTTGATTTCATGTTTTCCAATGTTTGGATCACCAGCTAAGTTGGAGGATACATATCAAGATTTATTCCTGAGGAAAGATGTAAATATCTACCTCTAGTGTCTAGCAATGTTTGAAATGTCATGGATTGATGCTTAGATAGATGTATGGATGGATGGATATGATAAGCACGCAAAAGGATTCCAAGGATTATCTTGTGATAAGATAAGGTGTTCGAATAAAGAATGCTCATTTAGATAATGTTTCATGGCTTAAATAACACTAGGTAGGATAGGATCAATGAAAATGACCCATGTCAATATGTTTACTATAAGAAAGTATAAAGTGTGAACCAAAGTTTCATCAAGATAAATATAATGTGGAAGATGGATGAAAATGGATTGGATAAATGGTTCATGGGGGAATGGATTTATTATGGATGGGATGGATGGAATGTTGGATTTATTATAATGGATGGGATGAGATGCTTCCACTTAAACTAGTGCACATAGATGCTTTATTCTACACATGATGTCTATTGTCCAGGTTTTCATCATGGTACCTGTCCAAAGTGCCACCATAGTGGTTTTCACTGGAGGACGATTTTTTTTCTTTACTATTTTTTATTTTTTTTTCTGATTTTTTTGATTTTGTATTTTTTGATTTTTTTATTTGTTTTTTTTTTTTGAAATTTTTTAAGCTCATGTTAAACCACCTGGTGGTGTTGATGTAGATACTTCTGTCATAATGTGTCATCAATATCTCACTTGAAGAAGGTGCTTTTCCAAGATACGTAGACTTGAATACAACTTTTGAGATTCCTGATCTGCTTTCTTGATACCAGAGTTAACTCTGTCTTGGTGCACACATTGTGATAGAGTTCCTTCCAAATCCTTATGATGAAAGGTTGTTGCCAATACATGGTCATTTTGAGAATTGGATATCATGTGTGGAGTTGCGGATGGAGTGTGTTTAGGGATATGAGATGGATTGGTTGATAGTTTGGAGCCTTTGACTCTCCAAACTTGGGAAGATACGAAAGTGTGCATGGAATTAGGACCAACTACTTGATATACTTTGTACATCGCTTGACAAGCTTTCTTTTTATTTTGAGGAAATCTTTGATGGATACTTTTTCCTTTTTTATTTTTCCCCATAGTTTCCTTGTCTGATGGAGTTTGATAAGGATAATCTTTCTTTGTATTCTTCAATATCAATGTGTATTTGATTTCTCCATTATTATTCCTTTCTTCTTCTTCTTTGATAACGCCCCTTGTGCTTTGAGTCAAATATTTCTTTTGACGTTGATCCCAATTCATGGATGGGGTGATGGGTGGATGAAGATTCATGACACAGCTAGTTGTAGTATTAGCATTGGTTTCATCATAAGGATTCTTTGTGCTCCCTATGTTGACATTTTCTTGAGACATAGTTGTCTCCAGTACGATGGTAGTGGCACCTTCGTTCCTTGATTCTACTTGTTTTGATATGTCTTGTTCAGTAAGTATGCTTTGATAAATGATCACTGCAGATGATGTTGTTTTAGTTTATTTCTCTGCTAACTCTGGAATGTCCTATTCTGTCTGACATGTTTCTGAGTGGATAATACTAGATATCTTCATGCATGATGTCCTCAGTCTGAATTTGGGATATATCTAATCCTGATGTTGACAACTCAATTTGACTATAGGAATCAATGACCTTATCTTTTTGTGTAATAATATTAGGAGTAAAGGAATCCTTTTCTCAATGAAGATCATCTACGTGTCCATCCAAAGAAAGAATCTCATGGGTAGATGGAGGATTAAGTGTTATGTGAATATAATCATCATTTTTCAAATATTGTATAGATAATAGAGTGTCCATTAGATCATTTTAGTATCTTGGAGATACAAATTCTTGATCTTGAATGATTTCAAAATTTATTTTGACATGCTTTGGATCATGTTCTTGACATGGGTCAGCTTCAAGGAATGGATTGCTTATGAAGGGTTCTTGGATATCTTCATTAGGCATAGGAAGTGACTCAAATGTCATTAGGTCAAAGGATGTCCATATGTTTTGGAAAGGATCATTTCTATACCTTGGTGAAAGATGTTGATCATGTTTTGGAATAAATTCTTGAGATATGTCCCCTAACTCATTGGATGAAGTAGACATTTTCAACATGATTATTGGTCGAAGGATCTTGATCATTGTTTTCAAAAATTGTGGTGTAGAGATTGTCAATGTTATCACTAGTGATTGAATCTTGATCATTGTCCCCAATAGTTATTATTTTTTGATCAATCAGATCTTGAATGATATTTTTGAGTCGAACATAATCTGATTTTGTGTGCCCCTTTATTTTGTGATACTCACAAAGGTGTTTCTCATTATACCATGGTGGTTTCACATCTAGTTCCTAGTAATTCTCATAGGTGGTGATTTTGATGATTTTTTCCTACACCAACTATTGCATGATTGAATCAATTGGTTTCCCAAGTGGTGTGTACTTTAATTTTATTCCTTGTGAGATTTTAACTTGTGGTCATTGACTTTGGAGATGTGGTGATTGATTTTGGAGAATTTTATGATTTGGGAGGATGCTTTGTTTTGGTAAGATAGGTTGAAATTAAACATTTTTTTGGTTGGGAATCACATTCCTTGATTTAGGTAACTTTGATTTTGCATGGTGTTACCTTGACTTGGATCAATACATTGAGTCATTAACATACTATTTAGACTTTGAAAAACATTTGTATGATTTGCAAACATATCCATACCAAAGTTTACCAAGTGTTGATTCAAAGTGTTCATGTTTGGTATATTCACATTTGGCATGTATGGATTAGGTGGGATAATATTGTTTTTTTTAATACTCATGCATTGATTATTTGATTGATAGATTTGTAGGTTTATAATTTGATTTAAATCTACCATTGGGAAAGGTGCTCCAAAATTTAGATTGGGCATAATCACATTTGTTGTACCATTGAGGTTTGTAGGAGGTAATGATCCCATGTATGAATTGTATAAATGTGAGTTTTGATAATCAATTGGAATTGTAAGGCTTTGACAGTTTGGTTGATTTAGACCACTTATGATGAATGAATCAAGTTTATATTCCATGTTCTTCTTGTGTTTTGAACTTGTTGCAAAAGTGACCTCTAAGATGTTTAGGACCAATCATGAGTTGAAGGATGAAAGGGGTGAATGATATGGGTGTCAAACTTTTAGGAACCTTGGAGGGATACTAGATTTTAAGAATTTTGGATTTTGGATTTTGCATTTGATTTAGATTTAGATTTTGACTTGATTTGGATTTGATTTTGATTTGGATTTTTAGATTTGGATTTTATATTGAACTCATAAACACCAAGAGATTAGATGTTGTCTTGGAATAAACTTGTCCACAAGATGATAATTTAACTAGGGTATGAGGAATGATTCATCCACACACATTTAGCCAAACAAGGTGATTTTGATTTGATTTATAGTATTTTACTAAAAGCCTAGTATGAATGATTTTTCCAAGGTTCAAAAGTTTTTTGTGAGATGGGTTTTGATTGATGTTTTGAGGATGGATGAAATGTTTGATTGTTTTGATCCTAAATGAACCTAAGAGGGAATTGTTTACAAGACCAAGGGTTTGAAGAACATGCTTTTCCCTAAGAGTACTTCAAACAAAAAGATTAGTGTTTTCTCAAAATCCCATAAGACAAAAGATAAACAAGCACATGTGTGGGGTTCAATTTATTTCATCTTGATTAATGAATTGCTTTTACCACATCCAATTTCTTGCTTATTTTTTCAAACTAAATGTCTAATGTCCCAACTTCTTATCATCCCAGAAAGTCCATTATGTGGAAATCAAGGAAATTAAGGAAAAAGTTCCCTAATGTTGACTTTAGTAAAAGAAAATTGAGATGTAAATCCAAATGCTTAAAATCCTCTAAGGATGAAATCCCAAGGGAAAGCAATAACACATCAATTTGGTCAATTGTATTTGCTTCCTAAAGGGTTTGAGGTTTTGATGAAAAATGTTTAATGTTTGTTTCCAAATTTTTTTGAACAAGCAAAGTGTTTTGTAACCAAGAAGAAGCATAATCCAATGGATATGAAAGACTATATTTGTTGAGTCCCCACTTCAACAAGTCTAGCTACGCTTATTTTTATTGAATGGTTAAATGACTGACCCCATTGGCTCCCCTCCATGGCACTCACTTCTCAGGGAAGCCAAGCATCAATATCCATGAAACTTCCATGACATACATTCCATTTCTACAAAAATCTGTAAATGTGTGGGGTGGCTTTAGAATGGCCATTCTTGCACCAACAAATAGATAGGGATTTTTTCCTTTCTACAACAAGGGTTTTAATTCAGAATTTTTGTTCATAGGAGTTCATCCATCAAGGTGAGAGACCATTGCTTCCCTTCTCTTCGGAACCAACTGCATGATATTGGCCTTTGTTTTAGTACCCACTTTTATATCCTGGTAGGAAATAATATTGGCTTTAGAGTCTTACCAATTGATTCGTTCCCTTGGGTGAGTACTTTTTCCCCAAGGAAGGCCCTCTAAGATAAACAATAGTGATCAAACATATATGTAACTCGATCGATCTTTTTTGAGAAACAAAGAGACTATACACGTGATAGGTTCCACTCACACTCGCAAAATGTGTTCAATTTTAATCCCAAAATGAAGTGTGGATGCAATATTTTATGCAACTTAATGTCACCAAAAAGACATTTGATTCTCAAGATCGCCATGAAGTGCGAGAGAAGTGCATACACCTTTTTAGATTATATTACTTTGCAAAAAAGGTTACAAAGCACAAAGTACACATGTTCATTTTAAATCCACAAATCAAAAGTTAATTCTTTTTAGTGCACCAAAAGAAGTGTGAGATTTGATTGTTCAATTGTTAAACTTAAACAAAATTTAGTAAATTTTCCTAAGGTTCTTTTTAATCCTTTTGTCTTGTTCTTTTTAGAGCCCAAATTGAATTCTATTGAGTCATAAAAGCTTGAAGAGATAAAATCCTTAAACTAGGAATTATAATTTCTTCCAAGAGTGTCTAAAGACACTTGAAACAATATAAAAATGATGTCATAAGGAACTTTTCTTTTTCTTCTTCCTCCCCTTTTTGATTTCCTAACCTTAAAAAGTGCTCAAAATGTTAGATGAGATCAAGAAACAACAAGATATAAGGGTTAGATGAATCATTAAGCATAAAAAACCTAAAAATTACACCAAGTTATAATGTGATTTGACTTTAGTTGTAAAATTGAAAATTTTAACTCCATAAAAGTTAAGAAACACCTACACCATTGGATAGCTTATGAAATTCTACACCATTTCAAAAAGAACCTCTGTATGACCAAGATATGGTCAATTTTAAAATTGACTATAAAAGTGCTAAAAGAGTGCTTAGAAGCGTCAAAACAGTGCTTTGAAGCACCAAAACACTACTCAGAAGCATCGAAAGAATGCTCAAATGCGATGAAATAGTGCTCAAA